>PITA01011796.1:55065-65092 GCA_004023965.1 Spilogale gracilis | reverse complement strand
CCTCACTTTCAATCTGGAAGTGTCTTTCGATTCAAGATGAGTCTCTTGTAGACAGCGTATGGATGGGTCCTGTCGTTTTATCCAGTCTGCAACCCTGTGTCTTTTTATTGGAGCGTTTAGTCCGTTCACATTGAGGGTGATTATTGATAGATATGTTTGTATTGACATCATGTTGCCTATGGAGTTCATGTTTCTATAAGTTACCTCTGTAAATTTCTGTTTTGTGTCGCTCTTGGGTTCGTTTCTCCTCTAAAGAACCCCTCTTAGCATTTCTTGTAGTGCTGGCTTGGTGGCTGCATAATCCTTTAGACCTTGGCAGTCTTGGAAGCTCTTTATTTCTCCTTCCATTTTGAAAGTCAACCTTGCTGGATACATTATCCTTGGTTGCATATTTTTGTCATGTAACTTCCTGAATATGTCTTGCCAGCCCTTTCTGGCTTGCCAGGTTTCTGTGGAAAGGTCTGACGTTATTCTGATGGTCCTCCGTCTATAGGTAAGGGATCGCTTTCTCCTAGCTGCCCTTAAGACATATTCTTTGGTTTTATGATTCGAGAAGTTTACTATTATGTGCCTGGAGGTTTTTCTGGCCTCATTGATCTTGGGGGGTGTCCTCTCTGCTTCTGGGACATGAACATTTGTTTCATTCCCCAGATCTGGGAAATTTTCATCCATGATTTGTTCAACAGTATCTTCTAGGCTTCTCTCTCTCTCAACTCCTTCGGGGATTCCAATAATTCTGATATTGGAGCGTTTCATGGCATCATTCATTTCCCTTATTCCGTTTCCATGGGATTTTAGCTGTTTCTCCAAGACTTCTCTTGCTCTTCCTTCTTAATTCATCTGTCTTCCAAATCACTGATACGATCTTCAGCTTCACTTCCTGTGGCTGTTAGCATATTTAAATTAGATTGCATCTCATCTAAAGCCTTTCTAACCTCAGCTTTCACTTCTGTTACTATGGCTTCCACTTTGAGACTAATGTTCTTTTCTAAATTAGCCATTGCTTGGACGATTGCTGCCCTGAATTCCATTTCTGTCATATTGTTTATGTTCATTCCCAGTAATTCTGTGACCGGGGTTGCAGTCTCAGGGTTCTTCGTCTGTTGGATGTTCCTCCTCCGAGTCATTGTGGCGAGGAGTGGTTGAGGGGGTATATAGCTAAATATATCAGCCACTATCCAGGTGAATTGGTCGCTGGAAGGTTTTGGAGCAACCAGAATTCACCACTGAAAAGGGAGGAGAAAGAAAAAAGAAAACGGAAGAGTGGAAGCAAGAAAAGAAACCCCTGCCACAGCAGGGCCCAGTGATAGGATTTATATGGTACAAAACTGTTACAGGGTAAAGAAAAGGGTTGTCAAGGGTGGATGAAGAGATCAAAAAGTGAAGCCCCACCTATATGACCCCCAAGACCAGTATTTATATAATAGAAAAGCAAAGACAATTACACGGAAACACTGACAGACTAGAGTGGGAAGGTGAGGGCAGACACTCCTTGTGGGTAAGGAATGTGTTTCAGATGCTCCGAAGTTTGCCTTGTTATTATTGTTGGAGGAGCCCACTTTCTAAAGATATAGGGAGATTAGAACTGGTTGTATATAGGGGTAGTATTGAATAGGGGTGTGGGATTGACTTGAAGCTTGTAACTACATGTATATGTAAAAGAGAAAATAAAGGAAAGAGGAGAGAAGAAAGGGAATACAGAGAAAACAAACAGGGAAACAAGAGGCAACAACAACAGCAGAAAATACAGGAGTGTGTTTGAAAAAATTTCAAGGTAAAAAAATAAAAAAATTTTTAAAAAATTAAAAAAAATGTTATGGGGTGTTATATTGAGTATCACGTTGTGATAAAAAGGGGGTTAAAAATTGAAAGAAGAAAAACCGTGAGAATGTATTTTTAAGTTTAAAATGGAAGCTTTAAAAGTAAAAATAGAAAAAAGTTAAAAAAAGCAAATAAGGCGGAAAACTGTATCAATGACGTGTAGGGCTTTTGGTACTTGTAGTCAGTACCAGGAGTTTAATAAATCGCCTTTCCCCTGATTTGGGGTTGTATGGTTTGAGTGTTGTCCTCCTGAGCTTCTGGCTTTCTTTCTGGGGGCGGGGCCTGTGGAGCAGTTTCAGTCCTTCTACCTGGGCTTCGTCTCTCCGCCCCCTTGCTAGAGGCTGGTCTCAGTGGTAACCAGGTTATCAGGTTAGTTCTGGTGGCGGAGGTTTGTTCTTTTACGTCCTTTTTCAGCTGCTGAGGAAGTCAGGTCAGAGCAAGGTGTCTGCGCCCAGACCTCCCTCCCAGAGAGAGCCTCTACACAGAGAGCGGCTCCTTCCCGCCTCCCGGTTGGCAGCCTGTCACAGCCGGGCAGGTGCAGAGGCTGGATTGATTTCTGCCCCCGCCCCCGCTTGTCGCTTCACTCCCGCGCCTCAAAAGCACAACTCCTTTTGGATCGCGGGACCTTGTCTGTGCCCCGGGACCCGCGGCCTCTCTGGTCCCGCACAAGTCTATAAAATCGCCTTCCCTGGGGGGTCCGCGCCCGGACCCCGGGGTGGAGAGATGCAGGAGAGAAAGGCAGTGGAGGCAAGGGGAAAAAAGAAAGAAAAAGAAAAAAAGAGAGAGAGAGAAAGCGGCGGAAAAGTAGACTCCACGCCCGCCGCTCTCACTGAGATCCCCTCTGCCGCACAGGACACTCCTGCTTTCCACGAAACCCTGCTCCTCTGGCTTAAGCAGTGGGCGGATAGACTCTGCACCCCGGCCCTTCTAAGTTCTTTCGAGCCGCGGGGTACTTCCTCTCCCTGCGGATTCCCATCTCCCTGCTGCTGCGGCAGAAAAATAGACTCCAGCGCCGCTGGCTGTGCTGCGTTCCTGGTTCTGTCTCGCCCCGAATCAGACCGGAATCTGCTCTTATTTCCTGAACACAGAGCACTTTCATGCTGGGGTATTTGCTTTCAATGGTTCAGCTCTGCGGGCTAGCGCAAAATATCACATTTCAGGCTGATTTCCTGGGTGCTCACAGTGTTCCTGTAGTGTTTTTTTGCTGGAATTGAGCTCACTTCAGGGAACTCTCCGAAATGCGCGGTCACCTGGTCTTCCGCCATCTTGAAAGCCCCCCAACGCAGGTTTTTAAAAATGTGTACAGCTCTCTGACAAGCACGGCTGTTGGTCTGATGTTGCGTCTAGACGAAGCCAGTAGTACCTAGTGCACACTGAAGAGGGTAACTCTATAACCCAGAGAGGCTGACTTTAGAGTGGAGACTACCCACCTGTACTTTGGAGGTGGGCTTGGGCTGCTGAAAGTTTGTAGTAAGAGTACAGGCAGAGTCAGGGCCATGCAGTGGTGTCTGGTAGTGCTGTAGTGGAGAGGCCCTTCTCTCAGATGTATAGATGTTGTGGCATAAGATAAGGTATAAATGACCTAGAAGCAAGACACTTCATTAACAATGAACACATATGGTGCTCAATTTTGAATCGAGGTATCAAACTAATCCTGGGGTTAATTTTAACATCACTAAGCATGAGACAGCCAGAAAATATCTGCCCCTGATGTGATCTGCTCCTCTAGAAAAGAACCAAGTTAAAAAAACAAACAAACAAACAAAAAAAACAGATGGCCCGGCTCACTCAGTTGGTTAAGTATCAGACTCTACATTTTGGCTCAGGTCATGCTCTCAGGGTCATGAGATCGAACCCCATGTCAGGCTCCATGCTGGGTGTGGAATCTGCTCAAGATTCTCTTTCTCCCACTCCCTCGCCCTTCCCTTCCCCCTTCCCCCTCTAAGTACCTAACCAATGTCTGTGTGTTGAGTGGGCCTGATGTGAATTAGCTACAAAGATGCTGTGATGGCAGTGGTAGTATTGGTTAGAGTCTGGAGGTTGCAGTGAGAACCCCCAGCCCCTCATGTTTCCATTGATGGTCCACAACTTGTGCGGGATATATGAGGCTGCCTGACAGTCTTCCAAATTAAGTTGCAGAAAGTCTATTTCTTCTGTAGAATCTACTGGTAATAATAAACTTGCTATGTTTCCTTGAGTGAACGGTGGGAATGGAAAGGACAGTCTTATCCCTTCTTGCTTTAGGAGCCGAATATGAAGATCAGACCAGCCGGAAGGAGAAGGAAGATGATAAAGTCATTCCTGGTGAAAGCCATACCTATGTTTGGCAGATCCTGAAAGAGAATGGCCCAGTGGCCTCTGATCCGCCATGTCTCACCTACTCATATTTTTCTCATGTGGACCTGGTGAAAGACCTGAATTCAGGCCTCATTGGAGTCCTGCTGGTTTGCAAAGAAGGTAAGTGTGAGAAAGGGTAGGACTCAAATCACGGAAGTATAAACATCTGGGTTGATTATTAAAGTATTTGTGTTTTCATCTAAAAGAGGTTTCTTTTCCTTAGCAACGTGCCCATACAAAGAAAATATTACATCCTATGGGCTATCTCAGTAGTGCTTTTTGTAAATTTTGTGTTAAGTTCCCTGAAAACTTTCTGGAGATAAACACATCCAACTGTGTCATCTGTATCCCCAAAGCATTTAAAACTTGTAGAAAAGCAGGGCACCTGCTTGGCTCACTTGGTTAAGTCCAGCTGTTGATTTCAGCTCAGGTCTTAATCTCAGAGTTGTGAATTCGAACACATTGAGCTCTGCACTGGGCTCTGTACTGGGCATGGAGCCTACTTTTGAAAAAATAGGAGAAGAGGGCACCTGGGTGGCTCAGTGGGTTAAGCCTCTGCCTTTGGCTCAGGTCATGGTCCCAGGGTCCTTGGATTGAGCCACTCATCAGGCTCCCTGCTCAGCGGGGAATCTGCTTCTCCTTCTGCCTCTGCCTCTCTTCCTAAATATCTTTAGAAGAAGTGTGGATTAAAATGGCAGTTTTTCACCTCTTCTTTTGGCAAACATTAAATGGAGAGGTACAGTTAGGTGAGGATGTAGGGGAAATAGGGGGCGCCTGGGTGGCGTAGCTGGTTAAGTGTCTAACTCTTGGTTTTTAGCTCAGGTCGCAATATCTGCTTAACTGCAGAACAAACTGATGGTTACCAGAGAGGGCGAGGGGGGAATGAGTTACATAGGTGATGGGGATTAAGGAGGACACCTGTGGTGGCACTGGGTGCTGTACCAAAGTGTTGAATCACTATATTATACACCTGAACTAATACTACGCTGTATGTTAACTAACTAGAATTTAAATAAATCTTTAAAAAATTCGTATTTTATATATTCTATCGTATTCTATATATATTCTATATATCTGTCAATGAATAACTAGAAACCAAAATGTAAGAAAGAATGTTTACAATAGCTCCAGAGGTTGAAAGTTCAGATGTCTAACAAGACATGCACATTGTCCGTATGGTGAAAACTACAAAGTGAAAGAAATCTAACAGAGAGCGGTACTGTTTGTGTGCTCTAAGATTCAACATAGTGAAGATCTCCGTTCTCCCCAGTCTGTAGATTTTCAGCAAGATTTTTTTGTGGTCACAGACAAGCTGATCTGAAATTTATATGAGAAGGCAAAAGTACTAGATTAGCTAAAATGATTTCGCAGAAGAACAGAATTGAAATAATCCTACTCAATTTTACAATTTACTACAAAGCTGCAGTAATCATAACATTTGTTAGTTAACAGAATAGACCTGTAGATCAGTGAAATAGAATAAAAATCCAGAAGTAGAGCCACTCAAGTAAGTCCAATTGATCTTATGCAAAAATAACTCAAAGGAGGCATCCTTTCAACAAATGGTGTTGAAACAATTGGACATCTATATGCAATGATCCTAGACCTTACTAGTTACACAGAGAGTAACTCAAAATCAATTATAGCTCTAAATGTAATATATACAACCATAACACTTTTAGGAAACATAGTAGAATGTCTTCATGACCTGGGGTTTAGAGAAAGGTTCTGAAAAAACATCACACAGTCCCTAAAAGAAAAAACTGATAGATGTGACTTCATCAACATTAGTAATTTTTGCTTTTGTAATAAAAAAAACACTGTTAAGAGAATGAAGAGACAAACTACAGACTGGTAGGAAATATGTGCCGATCACATATCTGACAAAGGACTGATGTGATATATATAAAAATATATATTCACAATAATGATATTTTTTATATATGTATTATACATGTGTATTACATATGTATGTATTATATATAAAACATTTTATGAAACATGCTGTCAATTCTCAACAATAAGGGAAAAAATCCAGTTTTTTAAATGGACAAAATAGGGGCGCCTGGGTGGCTCAGTTGTTAAGTGTCTACCTTCTGCTCAGGTCATGATCTCAGGGTCCTGGGATTGAGCCGCATATTAGGCTCTCTGCTCAGCGGGGAGCCTGCTTCTCCCTCTCCAGCTCCCCGGCCATGCTTGTGCTCCCCCTCTTGCTATCTCTCTCTGTTATAAATAAACAAAGTCTTTTCCAAAAAAACTTAAGAAAACGTAAATGGACAAAATATTTAAATAGATAATTCACCAAAGAAGATACACAAGTGCCAAATAAATACATGAAAAGATGTCCAGTATCATTGGCCATTAGGGAAATGCATATTAAAACCATAATGAAATACTGCTACATATTATTAGAATACCTAATGTGATAATTTAAAGATTGTGAAGTATACTGTCAAGAATGCAGACAAACAGGAAGTTTCATACATTGTTGCTGGGGATTCACAATGGTATAGCCACTCTTGAAAACAGTTTAGCAGTGTAATGTTGTGATTCAAATAAAATATATATCTGGTTTTCATCTCCTTCCTGGTAGAGCTTCTAAAACCCTTGAGATTTTCTGTGATGAGAGCAATAATGATGCCTTTTGTTATGTTACTGAGGTGATTTTTGGACCATACCCCCCCAAGGATGGGGGCTGATTGCCAGTATTCCTTACCAAGTGATTATGGGGCTGGAATTTTCAGTCCCAACCCCCAGCCCCCCAGCCCTCCCCCAGGAGAGGAAAGGAGAGAGAGGCTGAGTATTGAGCTCAGTTGCCAATGGCTAATGATTTAATCAAACATGCCTGTGTAATGAAGCTTTCATAAAAAAAAACAAAAAAAATCAACAACAACAACAAAAAACAAAACACAGCAACAACAAGGACAAGATTCAAAGAGCTTCCAGTTTGGTGAACACCAGATTTGAGGAGAGTGGAAAGAGCATGGGTGCTCTGCATCTTTTCCCTATAACATGCCCTACCTATCTCTTCCATCTGGCTGTTTCTTAGTTATATCTTTTTTGAATGAACTGGTGATCTAGTAAGTAACATGTTTCTCTGAGTTCTGTGAGCTGTTCTAGCAAATTAATGGAACCAAAGAAGGGAGTTAGGGGCACCTCTCATTTGCAGAGGTTGCTCAGAAGCACGGGTGATGACCTGGACTTTGGATTGCCATCTGACATGAGGTGCAGGGAAGTCTTGTAGAACTGAGCCCTTAACCTGTGGACATCTACACCATCTCCAGGTAGATAGGTTCAAAATTAAGTTAAATTGTAGGATACCCAGCTGGTGCCACAGAATTGCTGGGTGGTAAGGAAAAACCCATATACACTGGAATTGGTGTCACAATTATAGGCAACTTCTTATAAAGGTAAATCTATACTTATTTTCCATTCCTGAGTATTTACCCTAGACAAATGAAAACTTAATACTCATCTCATCTGAAAGTCTGTACATACGTTAATGTTCACAGCAGCTTTATTTGTAATGGCCGAGAACTGCAAACAAGCTAAATGTCTTTCAACAAGTGAATGGTTAAACAGACTGTGGTACATCCATATCATGAAATACTCCTCATCAATAAAACAGAATGAAGTATTGATACATGCAGCAAAATGGATGAATCTCAAAGGCATTATACTGAGTAAAAAAGCCAAGCTCAAAAGATTATATATTGTATGATTCCATTTATATGATCTCAAAAATAAAAATATATTGCAATGGGGAACAGATCAGTGGTTGCCAAGGGTATGACCATACGTATGACTGTCTCTCTCTTTGTGAGTATGTATGTGTCCATAAAGGGACAAAGGAAGGAGTTTTTTGGGATGTTGGAACCGTCCTGTGTCCTGATGGTTGGTTTCATGTTAAGACCCATAAGCTTACATGTCAAAAGTAAAAGTCAGTTTCACTATTTGGTAATTCTACAAATAAAATAAAAAGAATCCAAATGTTTTTAGACAGCTTTACCTGTATTCTAAATTTGTATAGGTGAATTATTTTCTTCATCCAATCAGAGGTTTACTCTCAAGTGCCAAAGGTATAAGAAAAAAAAAAAAAAGAATGGCATAAACAAAAATCTTTCTGCTTAAAGTAAGCCTGCAAAGAAAATTTCCCAATGAAATGAAGACATATAATGCTAAGAGAGATAACCAAGAAATTCAGTAGTTAAAGTGTGAAGCAAGTTCATTTGTAACATTAACAACTTGAAATATTGGTATACATGGTGTTCGCTTAAAGTGTGACTATAGATGTTTAATATTGATCGTTGTTATTTTGGTCATAATAGTTTGCAAAAGTAAAAAACATTTACAAGCATAATACAGATTATCTATATTTAATAGTCTATATGCACAGTTTCCATGAACAGTATTTATAGGTTTTGCAATTTTTCTTTTTTATGTTCTGAACACATGAATTTATATATGAAATATGATTTTATGGGCTTGTACTTTGCATGTTTCTGTCATTTCATTTTCTGAATTTCATAGTTCAATTTCTGAATTTCATAATTCATTTTTCTTTTATTTTACATAAGTACTAGTCTGCAACAAAGTAGAAATGAAAAAAGTCATTAACCCCAAACAGGTTTAGAAGAGCTGGTATAGGACACTTGACACCAAAGGAGGAGACTAAGAGATGAAGCTGAGGTGATCTGTCCTCCCCATGTTCTCAACACAACATGAATGTTCTCCCTTCCTTTTTCAGGGAGTCTGGCCAAAGAAAGGACACAGACCTTGCACGAATTTGTGCTACTTTTTGCTGTATTTGATGAAGGTTAGTGAGCTGCAATCTGGATTTGGGGCTCCTAAAAAATAGAATATATTAATTTAATCTGGTATTTGAGAATGAGGTCTGCTGTTGTCCAGAGATGGGGATGAAACTGAATTTCAAGAAAAAATATAGCCTGAGTTCCATTGGAATCTATCAGGTAAGAAGATAGAGGAGCTGGGTGACAGGCTGGGCTCATTAACCCTCATTAAGTCCATTAGCAAAGACTTTTCGCTCTAATTTTTAAATACTTCCTCTTACCTTTTTCAGAAAATTTTATTTATTTATTTATTTTTAATTTATTTTTTCCAGTGTTCCAAGATTCACTGCCCATGCCCCACACCCAGTGCTCCATGCAATACGTACCCTCAGTACCCACCACCAGGCTCTCTC
The DNA here is from genome assembly GCA_004023965.1 of Spilogale gracilis. NCBI lineage: Eukaryota > Metazoa > Chordata > Mammalia > Carnivora > Mephitidae > Spilogale > Spilogale gracilis. Next base: position 55,731 of record PITA01011796.1, on the reverse strand, counting down.
ATCTCCCCACCCCCTCCCTCCAAGTCCCTCAGTTTGTTTCTGAGTCCAAAGTCTCTGTTGTTTCGTTTCTCCCCCCCACCGTGATTTACCCCACTTCCCATTTCCTTTCCTTCTCCTACTGTCCTCTATATCACCTCTTAGGCACCATAAGAAACCGTGTGATACTTGACTTTTCCTACTTGGCTTATTTCACTCAGCATAATCTCCTCCAGTCCAGTCCATGTTGCTACAAAAGTTGGGTATTCATCCTTTTCTGATGGAGGCGTAGTATTCCATTGTATATATGGACCACATCTTCTTTATCCATTCATCTGTTGATGGGCACCTTCGCTCTTTCCACAGTTTGGTGATTGTGGCCATTGCTGCGATGAACATTGGGGTACATATGGCCCTTCTTTTCACGACATCTGTATCTTTGGGGTCAGTTACCCAGTAGTGCAATTGCAGGATCATAGGGTAGCTCTATGTTTAATTTTTTAAGGAATCTCCACACTGTTTTCCAAAGCGGCTGCACCAACTTGCATTCCCACCAACAGTGTAAGAGGGTTCCCCTTTCTCCGCAGCCTCTCCAACACTTGTTGTTTCCTGTCTTGTTAATTTTGGCCATTCTGACTGGTGTAAGGTGGTATCTCAGTGTGGTTTTGATTTGAATTTCCCTGATAGCTA
>PITA01011796.1:0-54965 GCA_004023965.1 Spilogale gracilis | reverse complement strand
CTGCACATTTTTTGATGTGTTCATCTTCTTTTTGGGTGTTGAGTTTGAGTGGTTCTTTAGAGATCTTGGATATCAGCCCTTTGTCTGCCGTGTCATTTACAAAGATCTTCTCCCATTCTGTGGGTTGCCTCTTTGATTTGTTGACAGTTTCCTTTGCTGTACAGAAGCTTTTTATTTTGATGAAGTCCCAAAAGTTCATTTTTGCTTTTGACTCCTTTGCCTTTGGAGACGTGTCTTGAAAGAAGTTGCTGTGGCCGATGTCAAAGAGGTTACTGCCTATGTTATTTTCCAGGATTTTGATGGATTCCTGCCTCACGTTGAGGTCTTTCATCCATTTCGAGTTTGCCTTTGTGTGTGGTGTAAGAGAATGGCCTAGTTTCATTCTTTGTTTTTTAATTGAAATTTTTAATTGACGTATAGGTGACATATTAGTTTCAGGTGTACAGAATAGTGATTCAATTATGTACAGTATGAAACGCTCACCATGATAAGTGTATTGCATTAGTATTGGCTATAATCTCTAGGCTGTACTTTTACCCCTGTGACTTACTAGTTTTATAACTGGAGGTTTGTACCTCATTAACCACCTTCACCTATTTGCACATCCCCCAAGCCCCTTCTGTGAAGCACCAGTTTGTTACCTGTGTTTGTCGGTCTCTTTCTGCTTTGTCTGTTTTGTTTTTAGATTTTACATAAAAATGAAGCCCTACGGTATTTCACTTTCTCTGACTTATTTCCCTTAGCATAAGGGAAATACTCTGGGTCTATTCATGTTGGGGCAAAAGGCATTTATATACACACACACGCCTGTTCTTTATCCATTTATCTACTGGTGTACACTTGGACTGCTTCCTTATCTTGGCTATTGTAGATAATGCTTCCATAAACATAGGGTGCATATATCCCATCGAATTAGTGGCTTATGGGGGTAATTACCCAGAAGTGAATTACTGGATCAGAGGGTACTTCTATTTTTAATGTTTTGAGGAATATTCCCAACAGTAGCACAGGAGGGTTCCCCGTCCTCTGCATCTTCACCAACACCTATTGTTTCTTGACTTGTTAATTTTAGCCATTCTCACAGGTGTGAGGAGCTATCTCATTGCAGTTTTGATTTGTATTTCCCTGATGATTAGAAATTTAGTTGAGCATCTTTTCGCATGTCTTTCTAAGACAAATTTTTTTAAAACATGAATATTTAAGGAGCACAACATGATTTAATATACAAAAGATAATGAAATGATTACTGTAGTCAAACTAATCAACATATCTGTGTCCTCACAGCATTTTTTTGTGTGTGTGATGAGTGCACCTCTAACCTACTCCCTTAGCATATATTATTAACTATAGTTATCATGCCTGTATAGTAGATCCCTGGAACTTACTCATCTTAAAACTGAAAGTTTGGGGGCACCTGAGGCATGCAGCCGGTTGAGCGTCCAACTCTTGGCTTCATCTCAGGTCATGATCTCAGGGTTGTGAGATGGAGCCTCTCTGTCGGGCTGTGTGCTCAGCAGGGAGCTTGCGGACTCTTTCTCTCCGTCTCCCCTTCCCCTTCTCTCTAAAAAATTAAATATTTTAAAAGGTACTGAAAGTGTGCCCTCTTTAGACAGTCATTCCCCATTTCCCCCACCCCTCTGCTCCTGGCAGTCAGCATTCCACTGTGTGCTTCTATGTGGCAAGTTACTTAAGCCTGTGTCTCAGTGTCCTCAAATTGAAAATCGAAATAACAGTACTTTCTTCATAGGATAGTTGTGGGGATTAAGTATGTGATTTAAATTTAGTAACTTAGAACATTATGTGGCACAGAGTAGGTCCTCAGTAGCGTCAGAACTTCTGCCGCCTCTTCCTCCTAATATAATCATTATCTAAGCAACAACATGATCTTCTTCTCTCTCAACTTAGCCTCTTCTGAATTGAGGACCCCAACATCTCCCTCCTGACTCGTCTCCCTGTCTTTTTGTGTCCCCTGACACTCCATTATTCCCGATGGCGTGTCTAGCCTCACCGTGCACCTCTCCCTGCCCCAGCCACCCGGAACACAGTTTGTATCGCACTGAAATATGCCGTGCACTTTCTTGCATCAAATCAAAGAAGCAGGCAATGATGATTTTCTATCCCTTTCCCTTCAAGTAAAATGAAGTCCCTTCCCTCTCTGCATCTCTATTAACCTGTTCTAATCTCTGTTACATTACTCTTCACTCTGTTATCATTGTCAGCTCTCTATTCAAGCACCTTGAAGGCAGAGACTGCATCTTCTCTGTCCTCAGTGCCTAGCGCTCAGTAGTGCTCAGTAGATACGTTTGGATGAATGAACGAATTAGTAGATGAACAGGTAAAGGAACTTATGAGACTTCCCCAAAGGCTGAGTGCTTCAGAAACTTTCAGCATTAGCTGCCAGCCCTTTACATAAAGGGGGAACTTCAGGGAGATGGCTTTCCAATAATAATATTTACAGGCCTTTTGCTGTTACTGATTTCAGGGAGGAGGTTGGAAGGCTTTAAGTTCTTGAGTTTTCATTACTACAGTCTGAATGAAGCAATTAGGACAGGGACAGGGACTGAGAACCCTTTTCTAAAATGATTTTCATCTGCTCCCTTTTAAATGAGTCAGTGAATGGATAGAATGAAGTCGTCATGGCACAAACTAATGAGTATTCTCACTTCTAGTTATCATTTGCCATCATCCCTTCCCATCTAACTGTTGTGGACAAATATAGGGAGAGATCATCAATTTGAGCAAGAAATGTCTGCCTTTTGGTAACTGCCTTCTGCCTTCCTCTTACTGACTTGGTGTGAGGAGAGAGGCAGGGTGATTCGTGAGGCAAATACTTAGCTGACCCTGGATTTGTTTCCTCTCTCATCAGGGAAAAGTTGGCACTCAGAAACAAATGAGTCTTTGGATTCTGCATCTGCTCAGGCCCAGCATGAAATGCACACAGTCAATGGCTATGTAAACAGGTCTCTACCAGGTATGTACACACCTGCTCAAGAATCCTCAGGGTCAGGGCATCTGGGGGCCACCGTTGGTGAGGTATCTCACTCTTGGTTTCAGCTCAAGTCATGAACTCAGGGTCATGAGATGGAGACCTGCTTTGTGCGCCGCCCTCAACCAGGAGTCTGCATGAGATCCTTTCCCTCCCCCCTGCCCCTTCCTCCATGTGTGCTCTCTCTCTCTCTCTCTCTCTCTGAAATAAACAAACAAAATCTTAAACAAAAAAAAAAAGGAATCCTCAGGGTCTTCTTCAGGGTCTTCTGCATTCGCCACCGGAGCTCTTTTCTCTGGTTCTCCTCAGATAGCTCTGTATCCCCGCAGGAGAGCCCACTGAATTCTGGCCCCTGCTGGGGTCTTAGACTGAAGTGGCTGATTCTCCTTCCAGTCACCTGAAAATGAAGAGCTGCCCATGTACACAGAGCTCACAGAGTTCTCTTTCCTTGTGCTTGAATATAGGTGGGCAGCCCAGCATGAACAAATACTTAGGGGAACCCTGACAAATGACAGGGATATGCAAAGATAAACAAAATGATAATAATCCCGGAAGAAAAAGAGATAATACTTAGAAGGGAACTTGTTAAAAGGCCTACTTAGCATTTTCATAAAGATTTAAGAAGATACTGCATTAATAAAGTAATAATGTGATTCTGTGAGAAAGAAACAATAAAACCCAGACTATGCTCACAAAAGTTAGGAATGTGATTGTCAAGATACAAACTGGATAGGAGGTGGTTAGAATAGAGAAAATCGGGGCGCCTGGGTGGCTCAGTTGGTGAAGCGACTGCCTTCGGCTCAGGTCATGATCCCGGAGACCCGGGATCGAGTCCCACATCAGGCTTCCTGCTCGGCAGGAGGCCTGCTTCTCCCTCTCTCACTCCCCCTGCTTGTGTTCCCTCTCTGACTGTGTTTCTGTCAAATAAATAAATAAAATGTTAAAAAAAAAAGAATAGAGAAAATCTCCCAGAAAGTAAAACAAGAAGATTTGGAATACACTCTAATACAGATTTTAAAAATCAAAGAAGTGATAGAAGAAAGTGTTAAGGATGAAAGTATTTGAGTCTTTATATTCTACTTTCCCAGCACGATAAATAAAAAAAGATCCCTGCACAAAATTATGATTGTGGAATTTCAGAGAATGAAGAGAAGATGTTAAAACTTCCCTCGGAAGAAACAGGTCCCGTACAAAGGCATGAGAATTAAATGGGCAATACCATTCAAGGATTTGTAGGCCTTGCTAGAGAGTTTGGACTTGAGACAGACAACAGGTAATGGTAGTTTGGGGTGGGGGTAGTAAAGATGGTGAAAAATATGTATATTTGAAAGCTTCGGGAGCCAAAATATGAGAGAGCTGTGCCCTAGTAGTTAGCGGTATGTTTAGATCTCACCCTGCTAACTAGGTATCAGTTTCCTCTCCAGATAACAATCGTTTCTACACTCATATGGTTACTGGAGGTGAATGAGTTAAACCTTATAGAATTGTTTGGACAGTGCCTGATATAAAACAAGTGCTCAGTAAATATTAGTATTATTAATTATATTGCCATAATTAGTGGCAGACTGGATTTAAGAAGTGAGAGTGATGAGAAGACTCTCACTTGCATAATTTTGATATTGTTCACAGAAAAAATATTTATCAACAAGAGAATAAGCGTAGGACAGAGTCCTAGGTGACCCATCATTTAATGAAGGGTCAAGGAAAGGAGGCAGAAGACGGAGCTATCTAAACAATAGGGGGGAAAAAACAGAGAGAGCTTGCCACAGAGGCCAAGGGAGGAAGACCTTGGCAAGAGCTATATTAGTTTGGCAGTACCCTGGCATCCTTGTGAAGTTAGGTTGCAATCAGCCATAAGATTTGAAGGTCAATTTGTCCATGCTATCCTAGAAACTGTTTTCCATTTTAAATTCTCTGCTTCTTGACCATAGCTTTCTTATTCCTGTGTTCTAGGTCTGACTGGATGTCACAAGAGATCGATTTATTGGCATGTGATTGGAATGGGCACCACTCCTGAAGTGCACTCGCTTTTTCTTGAAGGTCACACATTTCTTGTGAGAAACCATCGCCAGGCCTCCTTGGAGGTCTCACCAATAACTCTCCTAACTGCTCAGACGTTCATGAGGGACCTTGGCCAGTTTCTGCTGTTTTGTCATATTCCTTCCCACCAACATGGTAATATCTTTTGATCTTAAAAATTAGTATTATAAAGATCTAGCTCTTCTTTTACTGTCTACTGTCCAGTTTAAGATTTTATCTTGAATGTAAGAGGGGTTGAGTGTTAGTAGTACTGGTAAATTTTTAGTTTAAATGACTATAATAGTGGAGAGGAGACATTTTAGACACAAATGAGGTGGTGAAAGTGGAGAGAGGGACTGTAGGTCATAGCTGATGAGACGGGGTTTTTTAAGATTTTTACTTATCTGACAGAGAGTACAGGCAGGGGGAGCAAAAGAGGGGGAGAGAAGCAGGCTCCCCACTGAGCAGGGAGCCTGATGCCCCGCTTGATCCCAGGACTCTGGGCTCAGAACCGACCTGAAGGCAGATGCTTCACTGCCTGAGCCCCCCAGGTGCCCCTGAAGAGGTGTTTTGTGAGAAATGTAAGGAACTAAAGAAAGCCCGGCATTGCTGAGGTTGTAACCGGAAGAGCTGCGGGCTGGCAGTGGGGTGCCCAGAGCCATACAAAGGCCTCTCAGTGAGCACTTTGCAAAGGCTAAAAGGTCCTGGCTAAGCAAGTTGGGACAGTAATACAGTTTTAAATTGTTGTTAATTGTAATCTCATTTGTAGCTAACAGACTAAAAATTCGTATGACATGAATGTCCCACCCCCATTTTCCTTCTTGTATATTTACTCTGCTAACTCAATGTTGGATTGTTCTAACATCCCTCTTTGTCTTCTCCTCTGCTGTGGCCCGTGAGGGTTGTTGTATTACCCCTTGGAGAAGAGATTTCCCCCTTATGGTCTATGAGTGACATTACCTTGTTTATAGTCCTCTGTAGTGATTAAGAATAGGGACCTCTTCTCATCTGTTACATAATACTTATGGGACTTTTGACAAGATGTTAGGGGACAAAGGAAGTTGATCCTAAAGGCACAGAGGAATAGGTCCTTTACTTGTATGCAGGTTGGTTGTTACCTAGTTTGAGGAGTTTATGTTTTATTATTTTGACTTTTTCCCCACTGATTTTAAAGCCACATGAACCCCAGACTGGTTGTTTGCTGTTCCTGAAATCTGCCGTATTCCCCATCATCTAGTAAGGTCTGTCTTGGCGTTGATTTTCAAAATAGCCCTATAGTGTGGATTGGGTGGAAATTATTACTCTCCACATATTATAAAGCCAAAGATGAAATTGAGATTGTTGAATAGACTTGCTGTGGGCTTACAACTAGTCACAGGTAGATATATTTCCTTAACTCTAAATTGTACTTTTTCATGTTCTTACCGACTTGGAATGTCCTGAAATTTATATCTGCACTGACATTTTTCCTGATCAACTTATTAAACCAATGGCTTGTATCATAATTCAGTGGAGTACATAGAGAAATCATTAAGCAACTGGCAGAATGGGGAGATGGTCTGACCTAGACATCCAGTGCTGAAAATATGCTGTTTCTCAAGTCGACTTGTTTATACTTAAGGAATTGGAGAATGATAGGTTCAGAGCCAATTCAGAAGGAATATATTCATACATACTATAAGAGCAAATGAGTGAGTCTTAAAAAAGAGATAAAACATATGCTGGAGGAGAATCAGACAGAAGGGAAGTGGTGAGTGCAAAAATCATAGGAAGAAACCTAAAAGTACCAGCTACGGGAGAGGTAATCCTTATAGAAGAGTGACAAGATGAGGGTATTGGTGTGGGGAAGGAAACACTTAGGAGAGGGTCTTGAAGGCTTAATGAGAGACAACGAAGTTGTCCAAGTTAACAGCAAGTCCTGCAGGGATGTGACATTGTTTGCTTTGTGTGACCCCAGGTGGTATGGAGGCTTACGTCAGTGTAGCTAGCTGCCCAGAGGAGCCCCAGCTGCGGATGAAAACGAATGAAGAGGAAGATTATGATGACGATGTTTATGACTCTGACATGGACGTGGTTAGCTTTGATGATGACAGCTCTTCTCCCTTTATGCAAATCCGCTCAGTTGCCAAGAAGCATCCTAAAACTTGGGTCCACTATATTGCCGCTGAAGAGGAAGACTGGGACTATGCTCCCTCGGGCCCCGCCCCCAGTGACACGTAAGCACATTTTAACTCTTGATAGGAACTCTTCCTCATTTTTAAAAGGTTATTCCCAGTTATGCAAAACAACAAATCTTCAAGCCATATTTGTGGCTAGGTACAGATATGGAATCAAATGATACAGCCTTACTAACATAGCTAAGCATCAGGGATACTTCTGTTTTTCTCATGCCTTTCCACTGATTAAATCACTTCATCTGTTTTAGAGCTAGATTTTAACAACCTGTCCTCTACCTAGAATTCTCCATCCCAGTATCTCATCTGTTTGTGTCTCATGCAGAAGTTATAAAAGTCTGTATTTGAACAATGGTCCTCAGCGGATTGGTAGGAAGTACAAAAAAGTCCGATTTCTGGCATACACAGATGAGACATTTAAGACTCGGGAAGCTATTCCGTATGAATCAGGAATCCTGGGACCTTTACTTTATGGAGAAGTTGGAGACACACTGTTGGTAAGTTGAAGAAGAGAAATAAGGTTGGGTGATTATGAAAACAAAGTCTGAAGAATTCTGAGTTTCTAAAAGTTTTGTGATTCAGCGTTGTGTTCCAATGGATATGATCTTCTAAAAATCATGTAATGCAAATAAATACAGATTATAAATTTGTCTTTAAAATATGACTATAATGCCACCCATTAAACTGGTCACCCCTTTGAAACAGTCAATACAGAGTCCTTCATACATATCCTTACATAATTTTTTCCACTAATTCTCTAGTACAAGAATCAGCAGACTATGGCCTGTGAGCCTAATTTGGCTCATAGTGTGTTTTTGAAAAGCCTGTGAATGTAGAAGGATTTTACTCTTCTAATTTTTTAAGATTTTATTTATTTGAGAAAATAAAATAATGTAATTTTAAAAATATCTTATTTATTTGAGAGAGTGAGCAAATAAGAAAGGAGCAGAGGGGCAAGGAAAAGCAGAGTCCCCACTGAGCAGGAAGCCCAACACAGGGCTCAGTCCCCGGATTGATCCCAGGGCCAAAGGCAGATGCTTCACCCACTGAGCTGCCCAGGTGCCCTGGATTTTACTGTCTGGCCCTTTCCAGAAAATGTCTCCTGACCTCTAATATAGGGTTTTAAGAAGGCTTCTGCTACAAAGAATAGGATACTCAGTAAGCCTTGGTTTAAAAAGAAACCTGTTTATTTTTTCACAATCGATTTGTAGATAGATGGTTGTTCTTGTCAACTCAGCTGCTCCAAAATGTCATGAAGGGTGCTGGTCATTATATGTGGGCTGTCAGGAGGGCTCCAGCTAGGAAGAAAAACCCAGCACTTCTGCCCACAGCATCTTGGTAGCGGAATCACCCAGGAAAACACACGGCAATCCAGCCCTGGATGGAACAGTGCTTCTACTTATATAGAGAAGAGACAGAGCGAGGTCCGCTCTAACAGTGCGCATGGGTCATGGGTCCCCAATGGCTAGCAGATATCCCTCAGCAGCCAGTGCAGGGCAGTTGACCTCTATGTGCCCCTCTTGTGCTGAGACAGAAGGATCCCAGCTCCTTCCTCAGCGAGTCTGAAATACTGAAAGCTGAGGGCATACCTGAGGGCCATTGATGTGCTTGCCTAAGCTGAACAAAGCAGTACCCACTGAACCTGAAACAGGGAAAGAAACCCCCAGGCAAGGGGACAAGTCTGCCGTAGGCTGTGGGGTCTCATCAGATCTTGGCCTGTTCTTACATGGCCAAGCAGGGGTCCAAACACTGCACACAAGACTGCCTTTCCCAATGTGAAGTTTTATTAGATATTGCCAAAGTGCCTTCAGCAGTTCTGCCCCAATTTGTACCTTCACCAAGAGTTTCTGATTATACTTTCCCCACATCATTGACAATATGTATTCTAAGCCTTCAGAAAATTTTCCAATTTGATGAGCTAAGTATTTGTATATTGTCTTTATTTGCATTTCCCTGCTTAGTAGTGAAATTGCATATTGTTTCGTGTTTATTGGCTATTTACATGACACCCTCTGCAAGCTGCCTGAAATTTTGTCCAGTTTTCTATTAGGATGGTCGTAAAAAGCTTTATGCAATGAATGTGGATATTGGCACATTGTTATTTTTCAAATATTTTTTTCAGTCTGTCACTTGCGCTTTTGTCCTACAAAGATTTTGTCTTTATACAGTCAAGATCTTTTTTTTTTTAAAGACTTTATTTATTTGACAGAGAGAGCATGAGCAAGGGGGAGAAGCAAGGGGAGAGGAAGAAACAGACTCCCCACTGAGTAGGAGCCAGAAGCAGGACTCGATCCCAGGACCCTGGGATCATGACCTGAGCTGAAGGGAGATGCTCAAATGACTGAGCCACCCAGGCGCCCCTCCAGCCAAGATCTTTTATCAGTCTTTTTATTTATAATTTTCTGGGTATTTTTCATTTATGGTTTCTGTCTTGGAATGTCTTCATCACCTCCAGATTATAAAAATAGACTATTACATTTTATTTTTTATGCTTTTACAGTTTTATTTTTACAATAAGGATTTTAATTGCTCTGGAAGTTACTTTTGGTTGTAGTTTATGGTGTCAAATAAGGATTTCCCCAAATGAGAGCTAACTGGGCCAATTGATCCTTTTTTCACTAAATTAAAAATGCCTTCTTCATTATATAGTAAATTGATAAAATCTGTTTTCTTTGATCTGTTACCACACTGTTTTGATGACTGCAACCTTGTCCTGTGTTTTGATATTTGTCTTCATAAGTTTTATTTACCTATTTTCGGACTATCCAGTAAAAATAATTCAAAAGGTTTAATATCTTCTTCCACAAATAGTATATAAATATATGTGTTTAAATGTTTTAAACAAAAGCAGGAGCAGTATCTAAATTATTCTCTACCTTGTTTTTCTTAGCTTAACAACATATCTTGAATATCATTTCATATCAAGATATATAGCTGTACCTCATTTTTTAAAGATTTCATTTATTTGACAGAGAGAAACACAGCTAGAGAGGGAACACAAGCAGGGGGAGTGAGAGAGGGAGAAGCAGGCTTCCCTTCAAGCAGGGAGCCTGATGTGGGACTCGATCCTGGGACTCTGGGATTATGACCTGAGCCGAAGGCAGCCGCTTAACAACTGAGCCATTCAGGTGCCCCTGTACCTCATTTTTTGATTTATGTAAGTTATGTTCGGATAGCTTATTGAATCCTATTAAACTTTTCTATTACTGTAAGAATTTGAGGATTATTTTTTACTTCTTTTTTTTTTTAAAGATTTTATTTATTTGACAGAGTGAAACACAGCCAGAGAGGGAACACCAGCACGGGGAGTGAGAGAGGGAGAAGCAGGCTTCCCGCCGAGCAGGGAGCCTGATGTGGGACTCGATCCCGGGTATGTGGGATCATGACCTGAGCCGAAGGCAATCGCTTAACCAACTGAGCCACCCAGGCGCCCCTATTTTTTACTTCTTATACGAAAAACTTCAAACATACTAGAGGTAGAATAGCAAAATAAACTTCTTTGAATCTGCCACTCAGATTCAACAGTTATTGACGAATGGCTAATCTCCTTTTATCTGTAAATCAAGAAGGCCCATCAGACATCTATAGAACACTTAGGATACACATTCTTCTCAAGTGCACATGAAGCATCCTCCAGGATAGACCATTAGGCCATAAAACAAGTCTTAATTTTTTTAAAGGTTTTATTTATTTATTTGACAGAGAGAGACAGTGAGAGCGAGAACACAAGCAGGGGGGGTGAGAGAGGGAAAAGCAGGCCTCCCACTGAGCAGGGAGCCTGATGTGGGGCTTGATCTCAGGACCCTGGGATCGTGACCTGAGCCAAAGGCAGATGCTGAACACTGACTAAGCCACCCTGGCACCGAACACGTCTCAACATTTTAAAGAAAACTGTAGTTCAATATCCCTCATGAATAGAGATGCAAAAATCTTACACAATACATTAATATACTAAATCTAGGAACAGTTTTAAAAGAATATACGCCATGATCAAGTGGTATTTATTCCAGGATAAGGCAAGGATGGTTCAATATGTAATTGTTAAGGTAATATACCATATTAGACAAATAAAGAACAAAAAGCACATGATCATGTAATAGGTGGAGAAAAACAGTTGGGGGGCACCTGGATAGCTCATTCGGTTTAAGCGACTGCCTTTGGCTCAGGTCATGATCCCAGGGTCCAGGGATCGAGCTCTGCATCAGGCTCCCTGCTCAGTGGAGAGCCTGCTTTTCTCTCTCCCTCTGCCTGCTCCTCTGCCTACTTGTGCTTGCTTACTCTCTCTCTCCCTCTCTCTCTGTCAAACAAATAAATAATAAAAGTCTTTTTTGAAAAAGTTAGACAAAATCCACTACCCATTCAAGATGAAAATAGTGTTAAAGAACTAGCGACAGAAGGCAAGGTCCTTAATTTGATGAAGAACATCTAAAAAATTCTATTACATGGTGAAAGATTGTTTTCCCCCCAAGATAGGGTCTACTTTTGTCATTTTTGTTTAATATTGTATTGGAAACCAGTGCGGTAAAACCAAAAAATAACAAAACGAAACAAACCAGGAATTAGAGGTATTTGGATTGAAAAGGAATAAATAATACTGTCTTTATTTGTAAATGACATGTGATCTTATATGTAGAAAATGATTAATACATAATAAAAAGTCATAGGGAATTGGGATTGCAGATCTGCAGAAAACCTGTAGTCACCATCATACTTGGTAGTGAAACTCAGAAATCCTTCTGTGAAAGATCAGGATAGAGCACATCTCTGTATGGTATTTTACTAGAAACCGTAGCCAGTATTCTTAAGAGAAAAAATAAAGTTTTCAGATTGGAAAGAAATAAACAAAACTTACTATTTGAAGATTAAGTAAGTGGATGGCAAAATGTATGTGAGCTATGTCTCTGGCCAAGGTGGAAGAATTTGAGCAACAAAATAAAGTAGCATTGGATTAAACCCCAAAGTATAAAATAAATATCCATGAATCATTAGTGAAATAAATAAATAATTAAATAAGAAAATAAATGGGGAAGTAGAGACATAGCTCACATACAGAAGAGTTCTAAAAAATTATGTAGGTATGTAAATATTTAGGTTTTTATTTTTGTAAAAAGTGTAAGTAAGGTCTAGTTTCTTTCGTTTCTTTTATCCCATGTGCTCTCTCTCTCATTTTTTTTTTTTTGCATGTGGATGTCTGGTTGCTCCAGCACCATTTGTTGAAAAGACTGTCTTTGCACATTTTATTGTCTTCTGCTTCTTTGTCAAGAATAGGTTGGCTATATTTGTGTGGGTCTGTTTCTGGGCTCTCTATTCTGTTCCAAAGGAAGTTTTTAAAATGAAAGATGCTGTAATGTTATTGTGTACTAGTACAAGAGAGGAGATGTCGGCGTTAGATAGGAGTCGATCCTACATGCATATAGGTGTGTCGATATGATGATGAGAGTGGGAGGACAAGAAAGTTCTTTTCTCAGTGAAAACAGAAGCACCCAAGCGTGATAATCTGAAACCAAATATTAATCAACTAAGTAAGCAGGAAGGTGAATTTCTAGGAAAACTTAATTGGATACCTCCATGACTTGAGTGATCATTTGAGATTTGTGATCATGAATTTTTTGAAAAGATTTTATTTATTTATTTGACACAGAGAAACACAGTGAGAGAGGGAACACAAGCAACACAAGCAGCAGCGAGTGAGAGAGGGAGCAGCAGGCTTCCTGCCGAGCAGGGAGCCCGATGTGGGGCTCAATCCCAGGACTCTAGGATCATGATCTGAGCCAAAGGCAGACGCTGAACACTGAGCCACCCAGGCGCCCCGTGATCATGAATATTAAAAGCTGATCACAGAGCTGTGTGATTTTTCTTCTAAATTACTCTGTTGCCTGTGTGCAGGCAAGGAATTGGCTCTTTAATGGGGTTTTACCAAATGAGTGTGTTTTAAGACAGAATGCAAGTGGAAGTTGGTTTTTTGATCCTCATATCATACCTAGTGCTTCCATGTTACTTCTCTTCCATCCTTCCTCCCATTTAAAGCTTATGCAATCACATGACACTGACCGCCAACCTTCCTTAATTCTATAATCTTGGTCATGCCTGCCCATTCACGGAAGATTCTATCACCTGAATCACTGTTTTCCTCTTCGCTCTTGGGGAATTTAGTACCCAAATTGTCAAATGAGACGGAGGGGAAGCAGTGCCCTCCACAGACATTCAAATTTTAATTACTGTGAGAATGTGCAAGGAATACTTCCTGAAACAATTGAAATAACTTTAAAGAAATGGAAAGGGGCCTTTAGTGAAAAGCCAAAGTAGCTGTCTGAGCAATTTCATGGAAAGAACAAATATTTTGAGCTTTATCTAGGCTTAAAACCTAGTAATATGGATATAAGGCTGCTTTTGTTTTCTGGAGATAGGCCACACTTTTTCTGTTGATCCTGGTTGTTTTAGGACTTGATCTTATATTTCATTTATACTTTCAGATAATATTTAAGAATCAAGCAAGCCGGCCTTATAACATCTACCCTCATGGAATCACTGATGTCAGTCCTTTGCACTCAGGGAGATTGCCAAAAGGTAAGTGTTACTGACCTGTAGATACACACGAAATCACAGTCTCAAGAGCACTAAAATCATACTGGGTGTTGCCCTGGCTGGTATGTCCTGGATAGGCACATTTATCACTTCACCATTCTTAATGCTGTGGGTTCCATATGTATTACATCTATAGGCTTTACAATACATACAAGAGAATGCTGTGATTTTTGCTTCAAACAGTCATGTGTCGTTTTAGAAAATTATGGGGAAAAGTACTCCTTCATATTTACCCAGTTATTTACTATTTATGCCTACCAAAAGATCCAGGTTTCCATCTGGCATCACTTCCATTCAGACCATTTCTCTTCAATCTAAAGAACTTCCTTTAGCATTCCTTATAATGCAAGTATGCTAGAGACAAAGTCTTTTAGTTTTATTTTCTTTGAAAATGTCTATTTTTGTCTTCACTTTTGAAGGCTAATTTTGCTAGATGTAGAATTCTAGTTTGAGACGGCTTTCTTTCTCCTAAGCACTTTGAAAATACTGTTTTACTATCTTCTGGCCTTCATAATAACTAAATTTAGATTTCATTGAATCATTCTTCCCTGGTATGTTACTGTTCTCGACTGTGATTTTCTTCATATTTATCCTGTTTGGGGTTTACTGATCTTCCTGGATCTATGAATGTATATTTTTACAAATTGAGAAAGATTGTGGTCATCATTTCTTCAAAAAAAATTCTACCCTGTTCTGTCTCCTTTCCTGGGTCTCTAATTACATGAATGATAATTTGGTATTGTCCCACATGCCTTAATATTTTCATTTTTTTCCTTTCTCCGTCTCATCTACAAAGTGGGTATTTTCTGTTGACCTATCTTCAGGTTCACTGAATTCAAACTGGAATTTCTGAGTCACAGTAGCCACACTTTTGTCCTCAAATGAAGTTATGATTCATACTCCTACTACTCATATATGAAAGTATAATTTCCCACAATATCGATATCTAGACATTCACAGTTTTTTAAAAAGATTATTAATTATTTGACAGAGAATGAGAATGCACAAGCAGGGGAAGCTGCGGAGGGAGAAGGAGAAGCAGGCTCCCCCCTGAGCAGAGGGCGCAACTCAGGGCTTGATCGCAGGACCCTGGGATCATGACCTGAACTGAAAGCAGATGCTTAAGTGACTGAGCCATGCAAATGTCCCTAGACATTGACAGTTTTTAAAAATCCTGCCTATCTGGTCGTTGAAAAGTGGTGTCTCCATGCTGTTTTAATTTTACTTTTTTATTATTTTTACATTTAAATTCCATGTAATTAACACACAGTATTATATTAGTTTCAGATGTACGATGTAGTGATTCAACGCTTCCATACAACCCCTGGTGCTCCTCAGAACAAGTGTCCTCCTTCATCCCCATCACCTATTTCACCCATCTCCCCACCTGCCTCCCACATGGTAACCATCAGTGTCTTCTCCATAGTTAAGAGTCTGTCTTGGTTTGCCTCTCTCTTTTTTCCTTCGCTTGTTTGTTTTGTTTCTTAAATTCCACATATGAGTGAGATCATATGCCATTTGTCTTTCTCTGACTCATTTTGTTTAGCATAATACTCTCTAGCTCCATCCATGTCATTGCGAATGGAAAGATTGCATCCTCGTTGATGCTTGAGTAATATTACACACACACACACACACACACACACACACACACACACATCTTCTTTATCCCTTTGTCGGTCGATGGACAGCTGGACTCGCTCCATGGTTCGGCTGTTGTGGACATTGCTGCTATAAACATAGGGGTGCATGCATCCCTTTGAATAACGATCTTTGTATCCTTTAAGTAATACCTAGTAGTGCAATTGCTGGATCTTAGGGTAGTTCTATTTTTATTTTTTGAGGACCCTCCATACTGTTTTCCACACTGACTGCACTAGTTTGCATTCCCACCACCAGTGTAAGAGGGTTACCCTTTCTCCACAACTTTGCCAACAGTTGTTTCTTGTGTTATTGATTTTAACCACTCTGACAGGTATGAGGTGTTATCTCATTGTAGTTTTGATTCATGTTTCCCTGATAATAAGTGATGATTAGCACATTTTTATGTGTCTGTTGGCCATACGGATGTCTTCTTTGGAAAAATATCTATTCAGGTCTTCTGCCTATTTTTTAATTGGATGATTCATTTTCTGGGTGTTGAGTTTTATAAGTTCTTTCTGTTGGATACTAACCCTTTGTCAGATATGTCATTTGCAAATATCTTCTCCCATTCAGTAGGTTCTCTTTTAGTTTTGTTGAAGAGGCTCTTTTTCCCACTACATATTCTTTCCTGCTTTGTTGAAGATTAGTTGACCATAGAGTTGTGGGTTCATTTCTGGGTTCTCTATTCTATTCCATTGATCTATGTGTCTCTTTTTGTGCTGGTACTATTAGGTGCAAATTTAGTTTCAATTTATTGAGAAGCCTCACATGTACATATAAATTTGTAGAGCCCTTGAAATACCAGCATGATTCACCAGTATGTACCTTGTTACTCTAATGACAGTATTTTGCGGTTTGGGTGTGCGTAGGTGTGAAACATCTGAAAGATATGCCAGTTCTGCCAGGAGAGATATTCAAGTATAAATGGACAGTGACTGTACAAGATGGGCCAACTAAATCAGATCCTCAGTGCCTGACCCGATACTATTCAAGCTTCATTAACCTGGAGAAAGATCTAGCTTCAGGACTCATTGGCCCTCTCCTCATCTGCTACAAAGAATCTGTAGATCAAAGAGGAAACCAGGTGAGTTCTTATCTTTCAAAGTTCTAGGTTTTATGGACTGATGTTGCATATGAACTTCCAGATATTTCCAATACTCTCTCAGTGTATGTCCGCCTATAGTCTACAGAAAATATAGTAACCTGCAGTATTGTCCAATAAAAGAAATGAGCTGGGTTTCTCACAGCTGTTTTTGAATTTTGTACAGTTTAATAAACTTGCCTGCTGGATCGATAGGAGAGCCTGGTCCTATTATATTTCTATAATACTCATTCCCAGTCTAAAATTTTGCTTTCTGAGGGTGCCTGGCTGGCTCAGTTGCAAGAGCATGTGACTCTTGATCTTGGGGTCATGAGGTCAAGGCTCCCATTGAGTGTAGCAATTACTTATATAAATAAACTTTAAAATTTTTAAAATTCTACTTTCTGTAAGTGATCTTGCTTATTTTTACATACTGAACTACTTACTACTCGTTTTTAGATAACCCATGAATCTGTGTCAGAGTCTAGACTTCTCTCCTAGATGTCTTATCATGGATGACTCAAAGACACCTCAAAATGAGCACATCTCGGGTACCTGGGTGACTCAATCATGAAGTGTCTGCCTTTGGCTCAGCTTGTGATCCCAGGGTCCTGTGATCGAGCCCCACATTGGGCTTCGTGCTCAGTGGGAAGTCTGCTTCTTCCTCTCCCACTCCCCCTGCTTATATTCCCTCTCTTGCTGTCTCTCTCTCTGTCAAATAAATAAAGTATTTTTTATTTTCATTTTTATTTTTTTTACGATTATTTATTTATTTGACAATGAGAAACACAGCTAGAGAGGGAACACAAGCAGGGGGACTGAGAGAGAGAGAAGCACGCTTCCTGTCGAACAGGGAGGCCATTGTGGGGCTCAGTCCTGGTACTCTGGGATCACAACCTGAGCTGAAGGCAAACATTTAACAACTGAGGCACCCAGGTGCCCCAAAAGTCTTTTCTTTTTTTAATGAACGTATCTGCAGCATCTGGCATAGTGCATGGCATGTAGTAGGAATTCAATAAATATTTGTTGAGCAAAATACAGGGAACAATAGAAAATATTTCAGAAATGTTTAGAATTTAGACCACTTATGCTGCTTTAAGAAAATAAAGCTAAATTCTCTGCATAAGGAAAGCCTAATGCTGGGGCGCCTGAGTGGCACAGTCGGTTAAGCATCCAACTCTTGGATTTGGTTCAGGTCATGGTGTCAGGGTTATGAGATCAAGCCCCATGTCAGGTTCCGTACTCATTGCAGAGTTTGCCTTTTCTCTCTCTCCCTCTCCCTCTGTCACTCCCCCCCCCTAAAAATAAATAAATATTTTTTTAAAAAAGAGAAAAGCCTAGTGCTTCTCAGAAACTCATTGCTTAAATCAGAATAACTAACTCATTGCGGCTTGACTAGATGTCAGTTTGGTTATTTATTACATGGGATTTTTACTAGTCTGAAAACATTTCCTTGGTTTAGAGAGTAAAGTACGTGTATTTGAAAACATGTGGCATGCAAACCCAAAAAGCGTAAATTTGGGCAAGTACCTGTCTTGAGAAATTTTTCCTAATTATAGTTTTTCCACCAGTTTTTTTTGGAAGAGGACTGAAATGTACTTCTATATTTTCTAATGTCCTCTCCTCTGCCTTTTCATTTCTGTAGTACTAGGTTATGCAAAATGAAATTTATACATATTAGTGAGGTTTACACATTAAGTCTTAACAGAATCAGTTAGCAAATGACTAACTCATGACTTTGGTTCATATATAAACTGCTCTTCTAAAAACTTTAAACTTTTTTTAACAGAAAACTTTAGATATTAGTGTTAGTTAATATTTTATGGCCCATCTTAACTTTGTTATTTGATTTCTGTTTTCTATTTTTAATTTTTTATAGATTGGTAACTTTATGGAAGGGCACTTGCCAGGTCAAAGTTTAGGAAAGGCATTAATCTTACTTGACTTAACGTGTTTAAGAAAAACACTGAGGGGCGCCTGGGGGCTCAGTTGGTTGAGCGACTGCCTTCGGCTCAGGTCATGATCCCGGAGACCCGGGATCAAGGCCCACATCGGGCTCCCTGCTCGGCGGGAAGCCTGCTTCTCCCTCTCTCACTCCCCTTGCTTGTGTTCCCTCTCTCGCTGTGCTTCTCTCTGTCAAATAAATAAAATCTTAAAAAAAAAAAAAAAAAAAGAAAAACACCGAATAGTCACTTGTATCTTTAAAGAATGAAAATCCTCTAATCTGAACATGGAGGGAATGAGGCTACAGACTGTACAAAAATATCAGCAGCATATGGCCTTGGTTCCAGAAGAAACTAAGTTTAGTGGGTCCGGTCACCCTCTCCCTGAGGACATACTTGCTCTAAAGGTATACTCACTGCTTTTAGCACCCTTGGTTCCAGAAGAAACTAGTTTAGTGGGTCTGGTCACCCTCTCCCTGAGGACATACTTGCGTCTAAAGGTATACTCACTGCTTTTAGCACCATGCCTACACCCAGGCCCTGGTATGTGCATGATAGTGACCCTAGGGGGAAATTGGATTCAATACAGAACTATCACTTCCATGTAGACTACGGATTCTTATGGGACAATACTAATAGCATTTATTTCTTCCAATATGTGTAATTAACAGATGATGTCTGACAAGAGAAATGTCATCCTGTTTTCTGTATTTGATGAGAATCGAAGCTGGTACCTCACAGAGAATATGCAGCGCTTCCTCCCCAACACAGATGCAGTGCAGCGCCATGATCCAGAGTTCCAAGTCTCTAACATCATGCACAGTAAGTAAAGCAGCACTCAAGTCCACTGGGGAGTAGATAAAGGAAAATTGAAGCCACCAAATTGATGTCCAGATGATGGATTAACTTCTATGCCGTGGAAGAGTCATATTTCCTTAAAAATTGTTACATGGGAGCGCCTGGGTGGTGAAGTCAGTTAAGCATCCAACTCTTAGTTTCCAGTCAGGTCCTGATCTCAGTTATGGGATTGGACCCTAAGTTAGGCTCTCTGCTCTGCGGGGAGTCTGCTTAAGGTTCTCTCTCCCTCTCTATCTGCCCATCTCCCCCACACAAGCTCTCTATCACTCTCTCTAAAAGAAATAAAAATTTGAAAAAATTTATATACATAAACGTGTATACAGTTTTGTATAAAGGCTTAAATATGATCATATGCTGCATATATATTTTTTTCTTTTAGAAGACATTTCAAAGGTTAAGTCAAATAAGACACAACTTTCATTTATCCAAATATGCATAATCTGTCCCTAATATAAAATGCACTCAGGGCTCCCAGCCGGCTCAGTTGGTACAGTGTGCAACTCTTGAACTCAGGGTTGTAAATTTGAGCCCCTTGACGGGTATAGAGATTACGTTAAACTAAACTCGTTTTTTTAATATTTTATTTATTTATTTGACAGCGAGAGAGATCACAAGTAGGCAGAGAGGCAGGCAGAGAGACAGGAGCAAGCAGGCTCCCTGCTGAGCAGAGAGCCTGATGTGGGCCTCGATCCCAGGACTCCGAGAACATGACCTGAGCTGAAGGCAGAGGCTTTAACCCACTGAGCCACCCAGGCGCCCTAAACTAAACTCGTTTTTAAAAATGCACTCAATTGATAAGTTACACATGAAATACAAAGGGAATGCAATTTCACATGTGTAAACCAATTGCCAGCTATAGCAATTTAAGTCAAATTAATCAAGACACTGTACATTTAAAAAACATCTTTTTCGGGGCGCCTGGGTGGCTCAGTTGGTTAAGCAACTGCCTTCGGCTCAGGTCATGATCCCGGAGACCTGGGATCGAGCCCCACATCAGGCTCCCTGCTCGGCGGAAAGCCTGCTTCTCCCTCTCTCACTCCCCTTGCTTGTGTTCCCTCTCTGGCTGTGTTTCTCTCTGTCAAATAAATAAAAATCTTTAAAAAAAAAAAACAAACATCTTTTTCCCAGCTTTATTGAGGTAGAATTGACAAATAAAAATTGTATATAATTAAGGTGTACAACATGATTTTTTGTGTCTACTTGTCTGCTTCCTCCCTTTTATCTCTGTTTCCTTCCATGTTACACCTTCCCACTAACCTCTTCATGTCCAAATAGCCCATGTTAAAATTTTCTCCGTGATTATTTAATCATATATGTATATTAACATATATAAGCACATATAAACATACCCACACATATATATGTAGTGTTAGTCTTCTAGGCCTGCTATTACAAAGTGCCAAAGAATGGGTGGCTTCAACAGCAGAGGTTTACTTTCTCACAATTCGAGAGGCTAAAAAAGTGTGAGATCAAGATTCAGCAGGATTGGCCTCTTCTAAGGCCTCTTTCATGGGCTTGTACATAGTCACTTTCTGTGTCTTCTGTGCATGTACATGTCTGGGTACAAATTTCATATGCTTTTTGTTAAGTTAAATTAGCCAACATAGAGTACATCATTAGTTTCAGATGGAGTGTTCAGTAATTCCTCAGTTGCATATAATACCCAGTATTCATAATATCATGTGCCCTCCTTAATGCCCATCATCCTATTACCCTTCCCCCACCTCCCGTCCAGCAACCCTCAGTTTCTTTCCTGTAATTAAAAGGCTCTTATGGGGGCACCTGGGTGGCTCAGTCGTTAAGCATCTGCCTTCAGCTCAGGTCATGATCCCAGAGACCTGGGATCGAGTCCCGCATCAGGCTCCCTGTTCGGTGGGAAGCCTGCTTCTCCCTCTCTCACTCCCCCTGCTTGTGCTCCCTCTCTGGCTGTATTTCTCTCTGTCAAATAAATAAATAAAATCTTTAAAAATGGTTTGTTCCCTCTCTAATAACTTCCTGTTCAGATTTCCCTCCTTTCCCCTATGATCCTCTGCACTGCTTCTTGTGTCTTATATTGCACATATGAGTGAAACCATATAATTGTCTTTGCTTGACTTATTTCACTGAGCATAATATCCTCTACTTCCATTTGTGTCATTGCATATGGCAAGATTTCATTTTTTTAAGATTTTATCTTTGGGGTGCCTGGGTGGCTCAGTTGGTTAAGCAACTGCCTTCGGCTCAGGTCATGATCCCGGAGACCCGGGATCGAGTCCCACATCGGGCTCCCTGCTCGGCGGGAAGCCTGCTTCTCCCTCTCTCACTCCCCCACCTGCTTGTGTTCCCTCTCTGGCTGTGTTTCTCGCTGTCAAATAAATAAAATCTTAAAAAAAAGGATTTTATTTATTTACTTGACAGAAAGATCACAAATAGAGAGGAGGCAGAGAAAGAGGGGGAAACAGGCTTCCTGGTGAGCAGAGAGCCCAATGTGGGGCTTGATCCCAGGACCCTGAGATCATGACATGAGTCAAAGGCAGAGGCTTAACCTTCTGAGCCATCCAGGTGCCCCAAGATTTCGCTTTTGATGGCTGAGTAGGATTCCATTATATATCTGTGTGTGTATATATGCCATTTCTTCTCTATCCATTCGTCTGTTGATGGACATCTGGGCTCTTTCTGTAGTTTGGCTCTTGTGGACATTGCTGCTACAAACACTGGGGTGCACGTGCCCCTTCAGACCACTGTGTTGGAATCTTTGTGGTAAATACCTCTTAGTGCAGGTGCTCCATAAATGTGGTGTTCACCTGTTGCTCCAGCTGATCTTCTGGGGGAGGTGTCTGTTGGGCTAGTTCTCAGATGTCTGTGCCTGGGCAGAGTTGCACCCCCACTTGCCAGGGGGCTGGGCTCAGTGTAACCTGCTTCTGGTTGCTTTATGTGGCTTTTGGTCCCTGACGGCTTTCTGTGCCTCTTTCGAGGATGAATATAACAATGGCCGTTTCCTGATCTCCAGCCCTGGACCTGGAAGACTGTGGTCCCCTCTCTTCAGTAAACCCTCAGGGATAAGTGGTCTGTGTGTGCCAAACTCTGCAGACTCCTGCATTGTGCACCTGACATGGTTCGTGGGTTATGGCAGGCGGAGCTGAGAGCCTCCTCCCGGACTCGCTGACCGTAACTGGTTTTCCTGCTGCAGTGCTTGGGAACTCTGCCCCCTCAGGTATCCGCACTCCTGTGACACCGCGATCCTGAGACCACACTGTCCCACTTCGCCACTGAGCACCTTTCAGGCGGGGCACTCCCTCACCAGAGCTTTTTAAAAGTTCTGATTTTGTGCTCCGCTGCTGTATCGCTTTCCAGTAGCTGGCTGATTGAGACTCCCTCCGCCCATGGTTTATCTTCCACATTCACTTCTCCACACCTCCTACCTTGCAAAAAGTGGTCACTTTTCAATTGGTAGAATTCCAGCCATTCTTTCTTATATCTTAGGTTGAAATCATAGGTGTTCACAATGAACATACACATAAATCAGAATGGTCAAAAATATGGTTAAAAAATTTCAATCTCGGGGTGCCAGGGTGGCACAGTCAGTTAAGCATCCAACTCTTTGTTTTGACTAGGGTCCTGATCTCAGGGTGGTGAGATGAAACTCCACATCGGGCTTCATGCTCAGTGCACAGTCTGCTTGAGTTTCTCTCTCTCAATCTCTGCCCCCTCTCCCAACCCCTAAAATAATTATATAACTCTTTCCAAAAATTTTCAACTTCACTATTCTAAATGCAGAATAGAATACCAGTGCTATAGCACTTTATACCTATCAGAGTGACAAAATTATAAGATAGTTATTATGTGGGCTTATGAGTATGAGGGTATTCATTATTCTCATACTATGCTACTGGATAACTAGTATAGTATTTTGCGACCAGTCTGATTGAAACCATTAAAATTAAAAATAATATGTTTAGGGGCGCCTGGGTGGCTCAGTCATTAAGCTTCTCCCTTCAGCTCAGGTCATGATCCTGGAGTCCCCAGATCGGGCCCCACATCAGGCGCTCTGCTCAGCAGGAAGCCCACTTCTCCCTCTCTTACTCCTCTGCTTGTGTTCCCTCTCTGGCTGTGTTTATTTCCATCAAATAAATAAATAAAATCTTAAAAAAATAATATGTCTTTTGAAGTTCTGGTTCTGGTTAAGATAGAATAAGGCACATGTTACCACCGAATGACTAAAAATCCTTAACACAATGCATGAAGCAGCTATTTGAGAACTCTGAAAATTAGTTGGCAGCAGGTAAATTGGGGAAGGAAACTAGAAAGTTTTAAAAGCATTCATATTGGGCGCCTGGGTGGCTCAGTTGGTTAAGCGACTGCCTTCAGCTCAGATCATGATCCTGGAGACCCAGGATTGACTCCCACATCGGGCCCCCTGCTCGGCGGGAAGCCTGCTTCTCCCTCTCTCACTCCCCCTGCTTGTGTTCAGTACCACTCCTGGATATTTTCCCTAGAAAAATGAAAACTTAACGTTCACACAAAAACCTGCCTGTGAATGCTTACAGAAGCTCTATCCATAATTGCTAAAACTTGGAAACAGACAATATGAGCCCTGAGCCAGGGGTACCCCAGAAGCACTCACCCTGTAGTCATGCAGCCCGCTCTTGGAGCAGTGCTAGGAAGGAAAGCTGCACCACAGGGGGAGAAATGCCTCAAGGATGAAGCTACCATCAGGAGGGTCCAGAGGCTAGAGTCTCAGCCCAGAGGGAAACTGGATGGAGACCCCGCAAGAGCAGCATGTACGTGTTGCTGAGGGTGAAGTCCTCTTCTTCATTTACCACTTCTGAGGTTCACCCCTCATGGAACTCTTTGTCCAGGAGCTGAGTAAGCAGGAGCCTCCTTCTCACTAGTTCCTCCCCCCTTTCTTTTTTGTCCTTTTAAAATTTTTTTTAAAGATTTTATTTATTTATTTGACAGAGAAAAACACAGCCAGAGAGGGAACACAAGCAGGGGGAGTGAGAGAGGGAGAAGCAGGCTTCCCGTCGAGCAGGGAGCCTGATGTGGGGCTCGATGTGGGGCTCGATCCCGGGTCTCCGGGATCATGACCTGAGCCGAAGGCAGTTGCTTAGCCAACTGAGCCACCCAGGCGCCCTAAAATGTTTTTTTTAATTTATTCGAGAGAGAATGAGCAATGGTGAAGAGGCTGAGTGGGGGAGAGAGAGAGAAGCAGACTCCCTACTGAGCAGGAAATCCAATGCAGGGCTCCATTCCAGGTCCTGGAGATCATGACCTGAACCGAATGCAAATGCTTAACTGACTGAGCCACTCAGGTGCCCCACCCTCCCTGTTTCTATGAGAAATTAAGATGCTATAACTTTTTGGAAACTTAGTTGGGGTGTGCTGTTTGTTTAGGTTTTGGGGTCCATGCCATTTTAATCCCCTGGGGAAAACACAATGCTGGAGAAAGGAAAAAAGGAGGAAACCTGTCCTTTCCCACCTCCACCTTTAGCTTCTTGAAAATGGGCCCCTGTAGAACAGATGTGCCAGTTTTTATTAAAAAACAAAAGAAAAAACTTGTTTTTAAAAATGTCCCACAATAGGCAAATCATTAAACTGTTATACCACCATACGCTTGAATATTTTTCAGCAGTAAAACAGAATGAACCATTGATATAAACATGAAAGAACCTCAACGGCCTTAAGCTGAGTGATAAGATCCAGTCTCAAAAGGTGACATACTGTATTATTTCATTTATAAGGCATTCTGGGGAAGGCAACTGTATACACACGGAGACTACAACAATAGTAATCAGAGGAGCTTTCTATATTGAATGAGATGTTCTGTATCCTGACTATGCTCGTGGTTAAGCACATTGATATATGTGCTAAAACTCATAAAACTGTTCACCAAATAAGAATCAGTTTTACTAAGTAAACTTCTGTTTCTATTTTTTACAGAAATCTCTACACCCAACATGGGGCTTGAACTCACAACCCTGAGATCAAGTCACATGCTCCTCCAGCTGAGCCAGCCCAGTGCCCCTACTATGTAAATTAAATTTATATACTTTTTGATCCAACATTCCTACTGCTGGGATACATCTCATAGGAATTAAAATACCAGTACATAAGGACAGATGTACAAGGATGTATTATAGTGGTGTTTGTAGTGGCTAAAACAGGTAAACTAAAATCAAAGATGATGCCTACTGTTAGAGGAATATTTGAATATATTGTCACACACCCATAATATAAAATATTATGATGCCATTAAAAAGAATGAATTAGAGGGATGCCTAGGTGGCTCAGTTGGTTAAGCATTTACCTTTGGCTCAGGTCATGATCCCAGAGTCCTGGAATTGAGTCCCATGTTGGGCTCCCTGCTCAGTGGGATATTTTAAAAACAGAATTATATAAGTTATATCAAGAAAGAGTATAGAAATATGAGTCTAGAGAAGAGGGATTTGATGTTCTGTTTTTTCAAATCCAATTTGACATCTCTCTCCTAAGAGGTACATTTAATGCATCGGCATGGGATTTATGATACTGTCCTATTTTGTGTTTCCTAATTTTTCTGAACTTTTCTGTTTCCCTTTGAGGAGGATTATTGAAATATTGCCATTCACACAAAGTCATTTGTTACTTGTTTTGTGTCCAGAATTATGGAAATGTAGTTGACACATAACACTATAGGTTTAAGGAATTGGTTTGATACACATATATTGCAAAATGATCACCACCATAGTGTTAGCTGACACTTTCACCATTTCACATCATGACCATCTCTTTTTTCTAGTGAGAAAATTTCCCATCTACTCTCTTAGCAACTTTCAAGTATGTAATACAGTATTATTAACTCTAGTCACCACACTGTACATTAGATTTCAAGAATTTATTCATCATCTCGCTAGAAGTTTATATCCTTTGACCAGCATCTACCCATTTCCCCCATCCCCCACCCCTGGTAAACACCTATTCTACTCTCTGGTTCTATGAGTTCACTTTTTTAGATTACACATATAAGTGGGTGGAATCATACAGTATTGGGCTTTCTTTATCTGATTTATTTCACCGATGCTCACATTTCCCTGTTGACCAATTGTATATCTTCTTTGGAAAAAATTCTACTCTGTTCCTCTGCCCTTTTTATTTTTTGTTTTTGATGTATTTTGGTTTTTTAAATTTTATTTTATTTTTCCAGTGTTCCAAGATTCATTCCCCATTCCCCACACCCAGTGCTCCATGCAATAGGTGCCCTCAGTACCTGCCACCAGGCTCTCTCATCCCCCACCCCCTTTCCTCCAAGTCCCTCAGTTTGTTTCTGTGTCCAAAGTCTCTCATGTTTCGTTTCTCTCCCCGAATTACCCTACTTCCCATTTCCTTTCCTTCTCCTACTGTCCTCTATATTACCCTTTATGCACCACAAGTAAGTGAAACCATGTGATACTTGACTTTCTCTGCTTGGCTTATTTCACTCAGAATAATCTCTTCCAACCCAGTCCATGTAACTACAAAAGTTGGATATTCATCCCTTCTGATGGAGGCGTAGTATTCCATTGTATATATGGACCACATCTTCTTTATCCATTCATCTGTTGATGGGCACCTTGGCTCTTTCCACAGTTTGGCGACTGTGGCCATTGCTGCGATGAACATTGGGGTACATAGGGCCCTTCTTTTCACTACATCTGTATCTTTGGGGTAAACGCCCAGTAGTGCAATTGCAGGGTCATAGGGTAGCTCTATCTTTAATTTTTTAAGGAATCTCCACACTGTTTTCCAAAGCGGCTGCACCAATTTGCATTCCCACCAATAGTGTAAGAGGGTTCCCCTTTCTCCGCAGCCTCTCCAACACTTGTTTCCTGTCTTGTTAATTTTCCCTCCACCATTTTTAAAAACCAGATATTTTTCACTGTCGAGTTGTAAGAGTTCTTTATATATTTTGGATATCAACCCCTTATCAGATAAATGATTTGCAGATATTTTCTCCTGTTCCTTACGTTCCTTTTCATTCTGTTGATTGTTTCTTTTGCTATGCAGAAGCTTTTTAGTTTGCTATAACCCCACTCAATAATTTTTCCTTTGTTGCTTACGCTTTTGGTGACATATCCAAAAAAACTTTGCCAGAACCAATGTCAAGGTTTTTCCCCTATGTTTTCTAGGAGTTTTACAGTTTCAGGTCTTATGTTTAAGTCTTTAATCAGTTTCAAGTTAATTTTTGTGGTGTAACGTAAGGGTTCAGTTTTATTCTTCTCCATGTGGTTATCCAGTTTTCCCAACTCTATTTATTGAAGACACTACCCTTTCCTCATTGAGTATTCTTAACATTTTAAAAAAAGATTTTATTTATTTATTTGAGATACAAGAACACAAAGCAGGGGCAGGAGAGGGAGAAGCAGACTCCCCTCTAAGCAAGAAGCCTCGGATCCTGACCTAAGCCAAAGGCAGATGCTTAACACACAGAGCCACCCAGCAGCGCCCCCCCCCATTGAATATTCTTCTTTTTTAAAATATTTTTATTTATTTATTTGACAGAAACACAGCTAGAGACAGAATAGAAGTAGGGGGAGTGAGAGAGGGAGAAGCAGGCTTCCCGCCGAGCAGGGAGCCCGATGTGGGACTCGATTCCGGGTCTCCGGGATCATGACCTGAGCCAAAGGCAGATGCTTAACAACTGAGCCACTCAGGCGCCCCCCTGTTGAGTATTCTTGACCACATTGTCAAATATTAGTTGACCGTATATTTAAGGATTTATTTCTGGGCTCTGGATTCCTCTCCATTAGTCTGTGTGTCTCTTTTTATGCCAGTACCATACTGCCATAATTACTACACCTTTGTAGTATAGCTTGAACTCGGGAAATGTGATGCCTCCAGCTTTGTTCTTTCTCAAGATTGCTTTGGCTATTTAGGGTCTTTTGTGGTTCCATATGAATAATCATATTTTCCATGAGCATTTACCAATAGTTTATTCTCTTCTACTGTCTGTTTCAAATGCTGCCTTTATCATCATATAGTAAATTCCCATTTATGTCTGCATCTCTTTCTGGACTCTGTATTCTGATATATCATCTATACCTGCATATTACCACACATTTAATTACAGTATAGTTATAATTCTTGTAATGCTTTATAAGGCAAGAAATTTAGATTCTCAATTAGTTGCACTAGAGTCTGAGCATTGCTTAGTTGATTTGTGGACCACCACCCTACCGAATAAACAAATGTTTATTGAATAGATGAATGGACAGACGTATGGAAGAGGCTTTCAGAAAAAATTCCCTTTATAGACTGAAGTCAAAGTTACTTTTGTTTAGCTTTTTATTTAGAAATAACTTCAAACTTACAGAAGTTCTGTAAGAATAGAACTCCCTTTACCTTTACCCAGATTGACTAATTTTTAATATTTTTCTGTGTTTTATTCTCTTTTTTTCTATGTACTTACTTTTATTATTTTCTAACTGAGAATACATTGCCTTTTATCTCTTAGTACTTCATTGTGCATTTCCTATGAATACAGATATTCTCTTACATAATCAAAGTGGAGTTATGAAATTCAGAAAACTTAACATTGATATAATACTTTTATCTAATTGGCAGCCAGTATTCCAATTGTATAAAGCAGTGCCATCTTCTGTAGGACTTCC
Organism: Spilogale gracilis; assembly: GCA_004023965.1. Classification (NCBI taxonomy): domain Eukaryota; kingdom Metazoa; phylum Chordata; class Mammalia; order Carnivora; family Mephitidae; genus Spilogale; species Spilogale gracilis. Next base: position 26,070 of record PITA01011796.1, on the reverse strand, counting down.
TCCCTCCAGTTCATGAAGGGTCAAGGTCTGTGATTCCTCTCACTTTGGGTTTAAGATCTAGCTGATCAAGTGTTAATAATCTAATTTTTTGGAAAGCATAAGGGTATCTCTTCTTGGGAATCAGGTAATGGACATAATATATAACTATTTCTAATCATCTCATGAGAGCCTCAGATAATAAATTTGGATACTGCTAAAACCTCTTTGTCTCCAATTTCTTTGGCAGGCATCAATGGCTATGTTTTTGACAACTTGGAGCTGTCAGTTTGTTTGCATGAGGTGGCATACTGGTACATTCTAAGTGTTGGAGCACAGACTGACTTCCTGTCTGTCTTCTTCTCTGGATATACCTTCAAGCACAAAATGGTCTATGAAGACACACTTACCCTATTCCCATTCTCAGGAGAAACTGTCTTCATGTCAATGGAAAACCCAGGTTAGTTATTTACATTATTCTTTTTTTAAATTGCATGTATTTCTTAGAGAGTGAGCCGTGGGGAGGGGCAGATGAAGAGGGAGAGGGGGTCTTAACAAGATTCTGCACTGACCTTGGAGCTCAACGTGGGGCTCCATCTCACAACCTTGAGATCAGGGCCTGAGCTGGAAAGAAACCAAGAATCAGACACCCAACCAACTGAACCACCAGGCGCCCCAGTTATTTTTATTTTTCTTGTACTAAGAGCTCTGATCACTTCACTAGTCATGCATATGCTCATATGTGGACAAATACTAAATGGTTCAAGTGATCTTAGTAATTGCAGGGCATTTTAAAGCATTTAACTTTAAAGTCGTGCCTCTAAAAAGTGCCTTTACTTACCAATGGTCTAAATTATAAGTGTGTTTATTAAATTATAGTGGTGAATGTACATTTATACACAGAGTTACCATGGAGCTAAATATGTTTCTGTGTGCGTGTGAACGTTGGTACTCTCTTTGTACACATACCCTCAGACCGCTGGGAGTCCTTCAGGACGACAGTGGCTGGCAGTTTTTCATCTTCCCTCTCCCTGCATAACCACTGCAAGGCTTTTGAAAGCACCTTCACCTCTATCATCTGCAGAGGAAAGCACATTATAGTTACTCTCTTACAAGGGAGGCTTTTCTGGAGGTAAACTCCCAGGGGAAAATTTCTGGGCAATAAGAGCCAGTCTCACGATATATAAATATATGTTCGCCTTTATACCCAGAAACTTATCTTACTTCAAGTAGTATACTTTTGTGGGAAGTGAATAAAGAAGAACCTGACAGAACTCCAGAAACATCTCTGAGAATATCTTCTATATATATGTTTATGTCTTTGTTATCTGTTTTATATCTAATTTGCAAACTCTCTGAGTACAAAGACCTTATTTCTTTATTCATGTGCGTTATCTGTATGTTTGTATGTGTGTATAAGCAGAGAAAAAAGTATTTTAAATATCAGTATTTCAAGAAGCTTCTAAATTATTTTGGTGATCACTTAAATTCTAAACACAAATTTAAAAAAATCTTCTCTAGGGCCTTTAGCTTAAGCTTTGTAATTAGTGATATTCTACTAAAATTTTTTTCCTATTTACAAAGCTTAAGGTTAAGTCTGATCCCTTTTGTGTATTTTATTGAGGTAAAATTCACCATTTTAACCATTTAAAAGTGTACAATCACAGTGTTTTACAACTATTACTATTATCTAATTCCAAGAATATTTGTATTGCCCCAGAGACACCCTTTACCATTAAGCAGTCACTCCCCATCTCCCTTTCCTGACAACCACTAATCTACTTCCTAGGAATTTATTTCTTCTGAATATTTCATATAAATAGAATAACAGGATATTTGTCCTTTTGTATGAGCTTTGTGTCACTCAGCGTAATGTTTTCAGGGTCTGTGCACGTCGTGGTAGGTCTCAGCACATCATTCTTCGCTTTAACCGCACATGGCTTACGTGGCGGGAGAGCGGCGCCAAGCAATGTGGCGGCGCCAATCGCTTTGTAACACATTAACGAGTCCGCCCCTCCGAAGGATTTCTGCTCCTGGGGAAAGGAAACAGGAGGACTGTAGCAACGCTAGTCACCTCCTGAAGGCCTCCGTAGTCTTTACAGATACTGAAGCCAGCTCACAGAGCTGCTCACACTTTAAGCTGCATCTTCTCCCCAAGGACATGCTGCTGGCCCTGCTCCCAGGGGCCTAGGCCTCCGTAGCACCTGCCGTCCTTAGGGCTGGCTACCGTTGCTCTGCTCCTCAGGGCCTGAGGCGCCCCACAGTACCCCATCATCCCTGGGGCCCAAGCACCAAGCCACCAGGGTACCCTCCCCCCGCCAGGGCCTGGGCAGTGTGGCAAAGCCCCACAAATGATCTGTGCCCGCCTGAGCACACCTGACACCATTGCCACTCGGAGTGTCTGCACCAAGAAGGGTCCCCTGAGCTGGGACATTCCCCTGAAGGCGAAAAGGAGAGCAAGAGGACCCCAGCCGCTGCCATCACCTAGGAGGCCAGCAGCTCCTAGTGCCACCGCTACCGCACACAGCTCTGGCCACCACGGACCAACCCCTCCATCTTTCCCCGACATTGACCTCAGCTGACAGAGCTGCCCTCCCTGTACCTGAGCCACCCACAGGTGAAAGTCACTCCCAACCAGGTCGATACATACAGACCGGAGGAGGTGATTGCTTCCTCAAATGTGCAGACGTCAGTGCAGGGCCACAAGAAACACACACGAGAAAACCTGATACGACCCAAGGAACACAGTAACTTTCCAATGACTGACCCCAAAGAAATGCAAATCTACAAATCGCCTGTGAAGGAACTCAAACTTATTATTTTTTATAGTAATTTATTTTATTTTTTCAGAGTTCCAAGATTCCTTGTTTATGCCCCACACCCAGTGCTCCATGTAATCCATGCCTTCACTACCCACCACCAGGCTCACCCATCCCCCTACCCCCCTCCTTTCCAAAACCCTCACTTTGTTTCTCAGAGTCCACAGTCTCTCATGCTTTGTCTATCTCCCTCTCTGACAAACTTATTATTTTAAGGAACTTCAGCAAGATACAAGAGAACACAAACAGTCAATTCAATAAAACTAGGAAAATAGTACAATAACAAAATAAGTTCAAAAAAGATAAATCATTTAAGAAATTCTGAAGCTGAGGCACCTGGCTGTCTATCGTGAAGCATCCGCCTACAGCTCAGGTCGTGATCCCCAAGTCCCAGGATCAAGCCCCACATCGGGCTCCCTGCTCAGTGGGAAGCCTGCTTCTTCCTCTCTCACTCCCCCTGCTTGTGTTCCCTCGCTAGCAGTGTTTCTCTATGTCAAATGAATAAATAAAATCTTTTAAAAAAAGAAGGAAAAAATTCTGGAGCTAAAAAATACAATGAGTGAAATAGGGGGAAATGCATTAGACTTAAACAGAAAGAATCTGTGAACTCAATAACAAATCTTTTGAAGTTATCCAGTCTGAGGGGAAAAACAAGAATGAAGAAAGCCTACAGGACTTAAGGGATACCATTAAATTTTTCCCAGGAAGACATACAAGTGGCCAGTAGGCATATATGAAAAGGTGTTCAACATCACTAATCATCAAGAAAATGTAAATCAGGGGCGCCTGGGTGGCTCAGTTGGTTAAGCGACTGCCTTTGGCTCAGGTCATGATCCCGGAGACCCGGGATCGAGCCCCACATCGGGCTCCTTGCTCTGCGGGAAGCCTGCCTCTCCCTCTCTCGCTCCCCCTGCTTGTGTTCCCTCTCTGGCTGTGTTTCTCTCTCTCAAATAAATAAAATCTTAAAAAAAAATTAAAAAAAAATGTAAATCAAAACCAAAATGAGATATCATCTCACATCTGTTAGGATGCCTATTACAAAAAAGACAGGAGATAACAAATGCTGGTGGAGATGTGGAGAAAAGGGAACCCTCATGCGTTACTGATGGAAAGTAAACTGCTGCAGCCACTCTGGAAAACAATATGAGGTTCCTCACAAATTAAAAATAGAATGATCCAGCAATCCCACTTCTGAGTATATAGCCAGAGGAACTGAAATCAGTATCTCAAAGAGATACCTGCACTCCTATGTTCATTGCAGCATCATTTACAGTAGCCAACATATTGAAATAACCTAAGTGTCTATGGACGGATGAATGGATAGAATATATATAATGGAGTATTATTCAGCCATAAAAAGATGGCAAAACCACCATTTATGACAATATGGATGACTCTGGAAGGCATTGTGCTAAGTGAAATAATCCAGACAAAGACAAATACTGTATGGAATCACTTATATGGGAAATCTAAAAAAAGGGGGGGGAAGGAAAAAGTCAAACTTGTAGAAACACGTAGTAGAATGGTGCTTATATCACGTTTTGTAACCTGCTTTCTTAATGATATATTCAATATTTTTCTATGTGTACATCTAATAAAAATATACAAGCATAATTATTTTTTAAAGATTGCTCAATATTCCATACTAGGGATATGGTACTAGCTGTGGATGACTAAAGAGCTCTTGTCTATTGCAGCCTGAGATGTGGTCCTGCCTACTTGTGATCAGCTGGGCTCTGTCTCTCTGGGGTTTTTTTGTTGTTGTTTTTGTTTTTTTAAAGATTTAATTTATTTGACAGAGAGAAACACAGCCAAAGAGGGAACACAAGCAGGGGGAGTGAGAGAGGGAGAAGCAGGCTTCCCGCCGAGCAGGGAGCCCAATGTGGGACTCGATCCCGGGTCTCCGGGATCATGACCTGAGCTGAAGGCGGTTGCTTAACCGACTGAGCCACCCAGGCGCCCCTCTCTGGGTTGTTTTGACAGAAACTAATTCCAAGATTGATAACAGCTTACAAAAATGATTAGTTCACTGGGGCAAGAGGCTGACTGGTCTGTTTATCTGTAGGGCTGACCAAGTATCAGAAGTCAGAGGAGGGGATTGGCAGCTGGTGTCTTCAAGGGAATTATAATTCTTTTAATTTTCTTCACAACTCTATCTCCTTTCTTACTTTAAATTTTGTATATGTAGAATTTCTTATTTTTATTTGGTTATTTTATTGTTTTTCATCAGAGTCAACTCTTCTTTAAGCTCTTGGATGAGATTTAATTTATTATAATGTTTTAAATTAACCTCTGTTCATGCATGTAATAGAAAAAGATGTTCTCATTACAAAATTTCAACAAATGCCAATATAAGTACATTCCTTCTTGATCATTAGTCCCAATCCCAGGCTTCTCTCAGAGTTTGGTATGTCATTCCAGACCTGTTTATGGAGTTTCATTTTCCATTTTCCTAGTCAATTACTATCCTCCTTAGGAAACAGAAGGAACTGGTTATGCCTAACTTATGACAATAGAATTTTGAGAGTCAAAAACCTTTAAATTACTCATTTCAGCTCCAGTCCTGGTCTGCTCTGACCCAACATAGGTTTTTTCCTTCAATTTTTTATTTAAATTCTAGTTTGTTAACATATAGGGAAACATTGGTTTCAGGAGTAGAATTCAGGGGCACCTGGGTGGCTCAGTCAGCTGAGCGTCTAACCCTTGGTTTCGCCTCAGGTCATGATCTCAGGGTGAGATCAAGCCCTACAACGGGCTCCATGCTCAGCACAGAATCTGGCTGTCCCTCTCCCTCTGCTCCTCCCTCTACTTGCTCACTCTCTCTCTCTCAAATAAATAAATAAAATCTTTCTTAAGAGGAGGAGAATTCAGTGATTCATCACTTATGTACAACAGCCAGTGCTTATCACAAGTGCCCCCCTTAATACCCATCACTCATCTAGCCCATTCCCCACCCACCTCCCTCCACCAGCCCTCAGTTGTTCTCTATAGTTAAGAGTGAATTTTATGGTTTGTCTCTCTCCTCATTTTCCCCCTTCCCCTATGTTCATCTGTTCTGTTTCTTCAATTCCACATATGAGTGAGATCATATGGTATTTGTCCTCTCAATGATTTATTTCACTTACTATAATGCACTCTAGCTCCATCCACATCGTTGTGAATGGCAAGATTTCATTCTTTTTGATGGCTGAGTAATATTCCATTGCATGTATACCCCATCTTCTTTATCTATTCGTCAGTCAGTGGACATGTGGACTCTGTCCATAGTTTGGCTATTCATAATACTGCCATGAACATCAGGGTACATAAAGCCCTTTGAATTTGTATTTTTGTATTTTTGACCTAATAGTTTTACACCATCAAAAATGTCCTTTGTCATGGAATTAGGCTCCCAATCCACAAACTTACATTCACTGTGGAATCAAATAAGATTTCCTTTCTTATTTTTATAACTTGTTTAACTGAAACTTATAATTGTTTTACTGTTCTTATTATAATGTTTTCCCTTTAGTTATTCTCTTTTTATTCCCCAAGAGTTTTATCATACAATGCATTCTTTTAACTTAGAGACTGACCTCCTGGACCCATGCATCCTCCTCCAGTCTGGGCTGGTTCTTTCTAAAGTTCGTTGAGTATCAGTTATTAACTTGGGACTGTTCTTCATCCTTCTCCAGGATAGCTGCCTCTTTCCTGGACTCCATGTCGTCCTGTTTTTTTAATATACAATATACTCCTTTGTTTTGATAGAAAACACGCTCTCATCACTTCCTGACAGTGACTGCTTTAGAGGTAGATTTTCTAAGTCTTCGTATAATAGAAAATGTATTCTCATTTTCCATTTGTTTGCTTATCTGGCTGCACATAGAGTGCAACGTGCATTAATTCCAAAATGTGTTTGACCATAAAAACCTTTTCCATGGGCATCCCATTTTCTTATAGGTCTCTGTGGAATATACTTGGAGGAAAGTTTTCCCTTTGAGGGAAAGCTGGATTCAGTTAAGATTTTCTTTGCAAATGTCATGCAAGATGATGAGGCTGTTAAGGTACCTGACGGGTAGATTGGTGAAAGTGTATTTTTTTTTTTTACTTACGTTTATGCATCTACTGTACCACTGTGAAATTCCTTCACTTGAATAATCCTGTTTGTAGTAGAAATTAATATTGCTAACCCTGTAGTGGAATTTTATATTATGTATGTCCTAAACCTAAGTCCTACTCCCTTGTGCTTAACTTGTCCTGCAAATTGATGACAGCGGAAGCTAGCCATGCGTAATATGGTTTTATATATACTTTATATGATACAGTGGGTACCATTAGCCTCATGGAGCTCAGAGAGCTTAGTTGACTTACTCAAAGTCACACAGCTGGTAAATAGTAGAGCTAGAATTTGAACCCAGGCAATCCAACTCTGAGAACCTGTACCATTATGTTATATAGCAATAATACCCAGCCTATGTAAAGTTTCATGAATTAAGTCATTATCATCATCAAAGAGTTCTGTGTGGGGGCGCCTGGGTGGCTCAGTCATTTAGACGTCTGCCTTTGGCTCAGGCCATGGTCTCAGGATCCTGGGATCGAGCCCCGTATCAGGCTCCTCATGCTCACTCACTCTGTCTCTCAAACAAATAAAATCTTGAAAAAGTATGTTAATTACATTTCTCCATTTTTATCCCATTATCTATTCATTTTTAATCACAGGCCTTTCTTGTGATCACAGACAGATATACCACAATAGTGGCAATGCAAAAACCACTTTCACTGCCATTGTTGGACTATTTAAGTGCCAGGGATTTAACCTGATGATTTATAATACAATGGTACTGCCTAGTATTTTCTCATTATCTGGGAAGAGAGGAGAACTACCAATACACAACTTGCTTGGGACCTCGGTTGTAAGTAACCAGAGTCTTATTCTTCCTCATCTCCAGGTCTGTGGGTTCTGGGGTGCCACAACTCAGACTTGCGGAACAGAGGCATGACAGCCTTATTGAAGGTTTCTAGTTGTAACAGGAACATCGGTGATTATTATGAGGACACATATGAAGATATTTCAACTTCCCTGCTGAATGAAAACAACATCATTGCACCCAGAAGCTTCTCCCAGAATTCAGGGCAATTCAAAGCCACCAGAACTCCAGAAAATGACATAGAGAAGATTGACCCTGAGGCTACAGAAAGAACACAGCTGCTTAAAGCACAGAGTGTCTTCTCTAGTGATTGGTTGATGCTGTTGGGACAGAATCCTACTCCACATGGATTATTCTTCTCTGATCTCCAAGAAGCCACACATGAACCTGAGGATCATTTATTTGAAGCAATAGAGGGAAACAAGGGCCCATCTGAAGTGGCAATTTTGAGACCAGAGCTTCATCACAGTGAGGACAGAATATTTACTCCCGAGCCAGAACTACAATTAAGATTAAATGAGAATTTGGAGACACCTGTAACAGTAGAGTTGAATAAACTTGATTTAAAAATTTCTAGTTCATCAGACAGTCTAATGACTTCAACAATTCCATCAGACAAGTTGGCAGCAGGTACTGAAAAGACAGGTTCCTTAGAACCCCCAAATAGTCATTTAGGTACCATTGTGTTTGGCAAAAATTCATCTCACCTTATTCAGTCCAGTGTGCCTTTGGGCTTAGGTGAAGGAGATAATGATTCCAGGTTGTTAGAAGCAGCTTTAATGAATAGTCAAGAAACTTCACTGGGAAAAAATGTATTATCAACAGAGAGTAATAGGTTATTTAAAGAAGAAAGAGTTCGTGCTCCTGCTTCGCTAATCAAAGATAATGCTTTATTGAAAGTTAATGTCTCTTTGGTAAAGACAAACAAGACATCAATTAACTCAACTAATAGAAAGCCTCATGTTGATGTCTCAACAGTATTTATTGAGAACAGTACATCAGTATTAGAAAGTAATACTGAGTTTCAAGACGTGATTTCTTTGACTCATAATGAAACACTTATGGACAGAAATATTACAGCCCTAGGGCTAAATCATGTGTCAAATAAAACTACTTCATCAAAAGATGTGGAAATGGCCCACCAAAAGAAAGAGGGTCCTGCGCCACTAGGTACAGAAAACCCAGATCTGTCATTCTTCAAGATACCAGTCTTGCCAGATTCAGCAAATTGGATAAAAAAGACCCATGGCAAGAACTCCGTAAGCTCTGAGCAAAGGCCCAGTCCAAAGCAATTAACATCTTTAGAATCAGAAAAGTCTGTGAAAGATCAGAATTTTCTGTCAGAGGAGCAGGTGGTAATAGGAGAGGATGAATTTACAAAGGACACAGGACTCAAAGAGATGATTTTTCCGAAGAGCAAGAGCATATTTTTTACTCACTTGGCTAATGTCCGAGAAAATGATACATACAATCAAAAAAATAAATCCCAGGAAGAGATAGAAAGAAAGGAGAAATTAACCCAAGAGAATGTGCTTTTGCCTCAGATATATACAGTGACTGGCACGAAGAATTTCCTGAAGAGCCTTTTCTTACTAAGCACTAAGCCCGATGTAGAAGGTCTCGGTGAGCAGCCGCCTACTCCAGTACTTCAAGATACCAGGTCGGTAAATGATTCAGCCCATAGGGAAGGGATTCACATGGCCAGCTTCCCAAAAATAAGGGAAGAAGCAAGCTTGGAAGGCCGGGGAAATCAAGCAGAGCACATGGTAGAGAGATTTCCAAGCACTACAAGGATGTCTCCTAAAGCAAGTCAGCATCTTACCACTCAACATAGTAAGCGGGCTTTGAAACAACCCAGACTCTCACTAGAAGAAATAAAATTTGAAAGGTGGGTAACTTTGAATGACACCTCAACCCAGTGGTCCAAAAACATGAACTATTTGACCCAGGGCACCGTCACACAGATAGAGTACAATGAGAAAGAAAAAAAAGCCATTACTCAGTCCCTCCTGTCACATGATTCTGTGAGGAATCATGGCCTCATGCAAATGAATCATTCTGAATTACCTATTGCAAAAGTATCAACATTTCCATCAATTAGACATACAGATCTGACCAAGATCTCATCCCAAGACGACAACTCTCATCTTCCAGCATCAGGCTGTAATTACACCTTTACAGAGAGGAGTTCTGGGGTCCAAGAAAGCAATCATTTCTTACAAGAAGCCAAAAGAAATAACCTTTCTTTAGCCTTCCTAACCTTAGAAATGATTAGAGGTCAAGAAAATTTCAGCTCTGTGGGGAGAGGTGCCACAAACCAACCCACGTACAAGAAACTTGAAAACACTGTTCTCTTAAAACCAGGCTTCTATAAAACATGTGCCAAAGTTGAATTACTCCCTAAAGTTTACGTTCCTCAAGACTCTTTCCCTACAAAAACTAGCAATGGTTCTCCTGGCCACCTGGATCTCATGGAAAAGATCTTTCTTCAGAAAACCCAGGGACCTGTTAAATTGAATAAATCAAATAGACCTGGAAAAGTGCCCTTTCTGAGACGGGCAGTAGAAAGCTCTGAGAAGACTCCCTCCAAGCTGCTGGCTCCGCTTGCTTGGGAGAACCACTCTGCTACCCCGATACCAAGAGAAGAGTGGAAACCCCAAAAGAAGTCACAGAAAAACACAGCTTTTAAGATAAAGGACACCATTTTGTCCCTGGGCCCTTGTGAAAATAATCATTCAGTAGCAGCAATAAATGAAGGACAAGATAAGCCCCAAAGAGAAGCCACCTGGGCAAAGCAAGGAGGGACTGGAAGATTGTGCTCTGAAAACCCACCAGTCTCAAAACTACATCAAAGGGAAATAACCCTTAGTACTCTTCAGCCAGAGGAAGACAAATTTGAGTATGATGACACCTTCTCAGTTGAAATGAGGAGAGACGATTTTGACATCTATGGCGAAGATGAAAATCAGGGCCTCCGCAGCTTTCAGAAGAGAATACGACACTATTTCATTGCTGCAGTGGAGCGTCTCTGGGACTATGGGTGAGTACATCGCCCTGCGTACTAAGAAACAGGAAAGGGTGTATTGATTATTCCTCTGTCCTGCTATTGCAACATTTGACTTTACCAGGTACTGAAACAATAGAAAGGCACAGCTTATCTACAGGAATGAGACTCCAAAGATTGCTTATAAAGGAAAGAAGAACCCTGAGATCCAGGTAGCAAAGTCTAGATGAAGCCAAGGAGTAAATAGGTTAGATGATAACACTCAAAGTGAGAGTTAGAAGATAATAAATCCAGAAGGCATGAAACTCTTACTGTAGTGAGATGGAGGAGAAAAGAGGCTTATAAAAGGGCACAGGAATCAGGGTCAAGAAGCATCAATGGGGAAGCAGGAAGAAATTCACCCCTATGAGCTGGAGGAGTAGTCTTAGTCTTGTGAAAAGGTTCTGAGAGAGGCAGGGGGGAGAAATGAATTGTGTGAAGAGGTTGAGGATGCAAGGAAACCATGTTTTTCATGGTACTGGCGATCCACAGAGCAAAGTGGGAAGATGTGGTTATTAGGGGAGCAGAAGAGGATTGGGCAAGGAAGAGAAAGTACAGAGAAATTTGAAAGATAAACTTAAGGAGAGGGGCACCTGGGTGGCTCAGTTGGTTAAGCATCACCTTCAGCTCAGGTCATGATCCCAAGGGCCTGGGATCAAGCCCTGTGTCAGGCTCCTTGCTCAACAGAAGTGTGCTTCTCCTTCTGCCTGCCACTCTTTGTGCCTGCGCTCTCTTTCTCTCTGACAAATAAATAAAATCTTTCAAAAAATAAAATAAACTTAAGGAGAGTCAGTCAGTCAACAAATAATTTTTATGGAGCACCTGCTATATGTCAGACACATTTGTAGACACTGGGGTACAGTAAAGAAGCTTACATTCATTTGGGGAGAGCAAGAGGTAATTGGTAGAAAAATAAATAGGTAAATCTTGGTGGTGCTGTTCAAAAGATAGAATCAAATAATATGAGAGTGACTAGAGGTATTACTTTAGCTGTGGTGGTCAGGGAACTCCTCTTTGTGGACCTAAATGATAAGAGAACAGTTGATGCCCCTAGAGGAAGGTTAGGTGCCCTCTTCATTGCTCACTTTCTGACCTCGCTTTCTACCTCACACAGGCCCTTCTTGCTGCATAGCAACTACAGGATATTGCCCTAGTCTACCGACTTTCCCACTGTCCTGGACCCCAGTCTTACAGTTTCTCCTTTTTCCTTAAATCTCCAAACCGTTTTACCCATTCTCCAACAGCCCTTCTCATTCATAGCTAATGCTTGTGCAGTAAACCTGCAGACTTCCAACACCATTTATTGACATCTGTAACCATATACTGTCTTCACACTTATGACAATAAATAGACTATGCACCTAAGGCCAGCCTCTCCAGTTTCCAAGTCAGGCATCTCCAACTTTCCAGTACAGTGCATTTTCATCTTATCCGATACTCAGTTCATAATCAAATTCTGGTTGTCTTTTGAAATTAAAACCAATTGATATGATAGATTAGATGTGGCTGTGAGAGAAAAAGATGAGTTAGGAATAACTTCAGTGTTTAGAGTCTGAGTAACTAAAAAAAAGGAATAGTCATTGACTGCCATGGGAAAGGCTGGACAAACAGCAGTTTGGGGAAGGGGCAGAAATTAAGAGAATGATTTGTACACGATAAGGTAGGGAGTTTATATGTGAATCTCAAGTTAAAGGAATCTATCTGAGATGGAGATATACAACTGTATTTTATCTGCATAAGAAAGAGAACATCATGAGAATGAGTGTAAACAGCAAAGAGGAGAATTTAAAGAACTTACTACCCAGAGCACTCTAACATTTAAAGGTCAGGGAGATGAAGAACCAGCAAAGTTGACAGAGAAAAATTGGCAGTGAGGTTAGGATGGAGTCATCAACTCTCAAATACTACTGAGAGTTCAACTAAGACGAGGACTGAGAATTAGTAATGTAAAGACCAACAGTGACGTTGAAAATGTAATTTTTGTGGAATAATGGAAATAAAAGACTTCTTAAAGTGGTTCAAAGAAAGAATACGTGGAAAAGAATCCAACTACTTCTCTCCATTTCAGTGGCCACCATTCTGATCTAAACCATTCTCAATTCTCACCCTAATAATTGTAATAGCCTGAACTAGACTTGCAGCCTCCAGCCCTTTTCCCAGCACAGCACTTAAAGCTCATTTTCAGATTGTAATTCTGATTCTTGTTCTCTGCTCCGAACCTCCTGGTGGATATCCTTCTCACCCTTAGTAAATTCCAAAGCCCTCACCATGGCCTTCAGGTCTCTGAGATTTGATCCTCTGAAATCTCTCCGATCTCATCTCCTACCATTGTTGCCCGCTTACCCTGTTCCAGTCACACTGGCTTCATTGCTCCTTCTCAGATGCAACAAACGTATACCTTTCTGTAGGCCTGTGCACTTTGTGTCTCATCCTCTGATATCTTACTACTATGGGGAGGCAAGAGTGGGTCTTTTATGTATGTCTGAACTCCAGAGAGTACCAACTAAGGGAGACCAGTTAAGAGGCGATCATAATCATCCAGATAAGAGAAGACAGGTTATTTAAACCAAAATAGTGGAGGTAAAAATAAAAATTAATGGAAAGATGTTGAGTAAAATTTGAGGATAAGCAGACAGGATTTGCTATTAGAGAATAGGAGGGAATAGGGAGAAATGACTCAAAGAAGATTTTTAGTTTTTTTTCCTAAGCAACTAGATGGATGATGGTGACATTTAATGAGATGTGGAAGGTTTGAGGTAGAACAGATTTATTTGATGAAACACTGAAAGGTCTGTTTTGAACATACTTAGACCTCCAACTGAGATGTTGAGCAGGCAGTTGCATTTAGGAGTCTGGAGTCCAAGGAAGAGGTCTGTGCTAAAGATGAATAAATGTGGGAGTTATAAGCATATTGATAGTGTTTAAATAAGACTTGTTGGTATTATCAAGAGAGTAAAAGTAGATGTAAACCATGCCCACTGTAAGCTGGATCCCCAAAGGTCTATCCCAAGGTAACTGTAAACCAGTTAGCTCAACTTCACTGACAGGCAAATTTATATTCTTTTTTTTTTTTTTTTTTTTAGATTTCCTTTATTTATTTGACAGAGACACAGCGAGAGAGGGATCACAAGCAGTAGAGTAAAAAGCAGGCTTCCTGCCAAGCAGGGAGGCCGATAGAGGACTCGATCCCAGCACCCTGGAATCATGACCTGAGCTGGAGGCAGACACTTAATGACTGAGCTCCCCAGGCGTCCCACAAATTTCTCTTCTTAATTATAATTTATGGAAGCCTTGGGTTGGCAATGCCTGCAGACATCTGGCAGAAGAAAACACCCTAGGCCTCGAATTATTTTCACAGATATTTCAGATACAACATCTGAACACAAAGATACAGGGTACAAAACAAAATGAAAAAAAATAAATAAGCCACAGAAACAAACTTACAGATTTAAGATCTAGGAACCATATACAGTTATTAAAACACTTATGCCTCATGTACAAAGAACTGGTGAACTAGTAAAATGAAGTAGTATAGAGTGCAGCATGCAGAGACTTTTTTAATGGAAAATATAAAAGAGATAATAAAAGACTACGGCCAATTGTATTTTCCAAAAATGGATTTGTTCCAGAATATGTTCTGTCCTATATGCTCTTGTACAATATGACCTTGCCATTCTCCCATTCAAGAAGTAAAATGTAATCCCCCTCCTCTTGGTCTGGCCTGGCATTAGGACTCATTTGTGACCTATAGATGTGGTGGAAGTGATGTGAGCCAGGAAACACCACGTAGCTCACATCTAGTTCTCCTGGGATGCCCTCTCTGGGAGAAGCCAACCACGGTGGAAGAAATCTGATTGTCCTGGTGCTGTCATGCTGGAAATGTCACATGAAGGCCTTCTGGTCACGAGTCCCAGCGAGTCCAGCTTTCCATTATTCTCCACCACGGCATCAGGCATGTGAGTGAAGCCATTTTGGACCCTCAAGATCAGCCTGGATGCCAGCTGAGCTAGCCAAGCACTGCTGGAATTCTGACTTAACAGAATTGACAAGTATCATAAAATGGCCGTTGTTTTCAGCCACTAAAGTTTTGAAGTAGTTTGTGATACAGCAACAGATAACCAGAGGAGACTTAAAGGATAGAATGTGAAGGATTTACTTCTTTTTAATTGAAATCTCAGAAGGAAAGGAGTGATTAAAGGAGAAGCTATATTTGAAGAGGTAATGGCTGAATATTTTCCAAAATTCAAAAAAGTCATCAGTGAACAGATTGAGGAAGAGTGAAACTTCAGATAATCCAAAAGTCTTAAAAGCAGCCAATGACTGGGTTATGGAATGAAGGAATGAATGAATGAATGAATGAATGAATTTTTAAGAAAAGCAGCCAAAGAAAAAAAGCATACATTCAAAAGAGATACAGAAGGGTGACTTTTCAATAGTGCTAATTAAACTAATAAACAAGGGAATGATATCTAGAAGGCACTGAAATATAGTAACTCCCTACCAAAAAATATGATTCAGAAATCAAGGCAAATTAGAACATTTTCCAACAAACAGAAATTTCACCCTAGGAAAAGCCCACTAAAAATATTGTAATGATGTGCTTGAGATAGTAGGAAAGTGATACTGAAAGAAGTGAAAGACAAGAAGGACTAAATAAGCAAAGAAAGGGTTAATATGTAGGTTAATATGAATATTGTTTGTATAACTGTGGTAAAGTGTTTTATGAGCTCTAAGATATAATTGCTTTTTTCACAATGGGTTTGCCCCCAAAACATAGGTGTTGTGAAAACCACCCGTATTATAGAAAGGAAAACCACCCGTAAATTGGAAATATCAAAACTGTCATCATTGGACACATAAATTTGGGCAAATCCACCACTCCTGCACATGAGATCTACAAATGTGGTGGGATTGACAGAAGAACCATTAAAAACTTGAGAAGGAGGCTACCGAGATGGAAAAGAGCTCCTTCAAGTATGCCTGGGTCTCAGACAAATAGAAGGCCCAAAGTGAGTGGGGTCATTTTTGGTATCTTCCCTCGGATACCGGAGAACAGGAAGTATCATGTGACTGCCACTGATGTCCCAAAACACAGAGACTTCATGAATAACATGAGTAGAGGCACATCTCAGGCTGCTGCTCATGTTTGTGAGCACGCCTCTGTGGCTCACATACCGCCAGAAGAGATGCAAGGAAAATGGGAAGGAGTCAGCCCCAGCCTCAACACGGTGGCATTTGTGCCAGTTTCTGGCCGGAGTGAAGACCAAATGCTGGAGCCAAGTGCTAACGTGCCTTGATTCAAGAAATGAAACATCACCCGCAAAGATAACTGTGTAAGACTGATGAATCACAGACCTGTACCCCTGAAATGAACATTATATATTCAAACAAACAAACAAACAAACAAATAAATAGAAGCAAGCTATGACGGTGGAACCATGCTGCTTGACATTGCCTCCTGGTCTGAGTCACAGCTGAAGTCAAGTCTGTTGAAATGCACTATGAAGCTTTAAGTTCACCTTTTCCTGGGGACAGTGTGGGCTTTGATATCAAGAATATATCTGTCAGGGGTGCCCTTGAGGGTTCAAGACCCACGTTGAGTGTAGAGACTACTTAAAAATAAAATCTTAAAAGAATGTATCTGTCAAAGATGTTTGTTGTAGCCTGACCAGTACTGGATTGTCACGCGCCTCACACTGTTCTGGGAAGAGGCTGGAAGAAGACGCCCAGTGCTAGTTCCTGTCAAGCCCATATGTATTGGGTGCTTCTTTGGACATCCTCCTCTGGGCCATTTTGCCCAACATGAGACAGACCATTGCTGTGGGCATCTCAGACACTTCTGTGGCTAGCAAACTCCCCAGCTCTGCTCAGAAAGTTAAATGAATGTAATCCCCAATACCTGCCACCTTAGTCTTAATAACTAGTGGAAGAACAGTGTCAGAACTATCTCGACTGGCCATTTAAGTTTAATAGTAAAAGACTGGTGGGGCATCTGGGTGGCTCAGCTGGTGAAGCGTCTGCCTTTGGCTCAGGTCATGACCCCAGGGTCCTGGGATCCAGCCCCACATCGGGCTCCTTGTTCATTTGGGAGCCTGCTTCTCTCTCACCCTCTGCCGCTCTGCCTACTTGTACTCCCTCTCTCTCTGTCAAATACATAAATAAAATATTTAAAAGAAAAAAATACTGGTTAATGATAACAGTGCATCATAAATCCTTCAAGAGAGGAGAATGTTTTATGGGCCACTTGTTATTTTGTGTGTCACAGTTTTAAGCTGTTTATTTTAAAAATCAGTACTTTTTAATGGGAACAACTTGACTGAAGATTATCCCAGAGCATGAAAAACATTTGCGTTAGTTTCTTTCAATTCAAGAATTTTCAATTGCCCAATTCTTATAAGTGTTTGCCTGCAAACCAACCAAATAGAGCATTTTTACAAAATTTTAGCAATACTATCCAGATGTAGAAAAACATGTCACATTTGAAACATATATATAGATAAATGGATACGCACAAACACAAAGATCTTACAGCTTTTCTTTTTACTAATATTAATGGAGAAGACATTTAGACTTCATTTTCAAGTACCTCCCTCTGTCCTTTTTCCTTTCTTCCGATGAGATACTTCTCCCTAAAGTTTTCATGTCAAAGGATGATTCTCAGGTCCCAGAGAAGATGGAAATAGAAAATTTACATCACATAGGCGCCTGGTGGCTCAGTTGGTTAAACATCTGCCTTCAGCGCAGGCCATGATCCCAGAGTTCTGGGATTGAGCCCCACATCGGGCTCCATGCTCAGCAGGAAGCCTGCTTCTCCCTCTGCCACTGCCTGCTGCTCCTGCTTGTGCTCTCTCTCTCTCCCAAATAAATAAATAAAATCTTTAAGAAAAGAAAATTTATATCACAGAGGTACAAATAGAGTGCAGGATAATTCTGTTTCCAGTGTCCTGATCTTTTGAAGCATTTT
Source organism: Spilogale gracilis (assembly GCA_004023965.1). Classification (NCBI taxonomy): domain Eukaryota; kingdom Metazoa; phylum Chordata; class Mammalia; order Carnivora; family Mephitidae; genus Spilogale; species Spilogale gracilis. The sequence continues at coordinate 8,362 of PITA01011796.1, read as the reverse complement.
GAGAGGACTTAGCAGAAGTTTGGAGGACTGGTAAAAAAGGCAAGTGAACTGTGAATTTCTAGAGCCGTACCTTTGACCCTGCAGAGATTTGCGGGACAAAAACAGTTGTCTCCCCACCCCCCGACCCCCCGCCAAAGAACTGGGTTGTAGGTTTTGCTTTGCCACCTTGCTAAGTGTCTGCAACTTCTGGTGCTATAGTTCTTACACTTAAAACAAGTAGATGTGCCATAAGTTGGCTTGCTCAGCTCTCTGGAGAAAAAGGATCCCATTTGTTTAGCTAGGCTAGGCCTTTGAGTTTCTCAGAGACAAACTAATACCTAAGCTCTTTGGCTTCTGAGATACTTTCTTGGTGCACATTAGTAGAAACCAGCGGTAACTGTGAAACAGGATGGTGGCCACCAGCAGTACCCAGCAAACTAGGAACTGGGGACAGGATTAAACCAGTACGTCTGAAAGAGTGGAGACTGCAGACTGATTCCAGACAAATAGAGAATTGCAGCTGCCACCAACAGTTCCCACCATAGAATCTGGGGAATAATTCCAAACAAATGGGGAATTTTAAACTAAACCATCAGGAGTTCCCAACATGGAATCCAGGGACAAAAGGCTGTGGTTTAAATGTTACTGCAGACTGGCCAATAGGAGGCCCTGTGTGCACTTCCAGCAATTCCCAGCATGGACTAAACCAGCAGACTCCATTAATAGAGACAGCAGATTAGAACTGAGGAAAGGACTAAAACAGCATAAGGCTACGGACTAGAAATGGGGAAGGGATTCCAACATGGAATAGTGGGCTGAACCAAGGGCTGAAGAGTGGCTCTTCCTTAGAGCCTCCTGTCAGTCTAGACTGACCCATCAACCCTGGGCTGGAAAGCCAATTCGATGGGGAGCTTGAAAACACAAAGACCCAAAAATCAACCAAGGAACTCACCAAAGACCCTTGGAAACAGCAAGAAAGACACTGAATTCAAAGGGTTCATGAGGTGCCCCACCTGTGTTTCTTGTTGCTTCTGAATGTCATCAGAGGTTCACTTTGGATCCCATTGCTGCCACCAAATCTGTTAAAAAAGAAAATTAAACCAAGTAAATCAGTTTGTTAAGTGACTATGAATCAGGCAACATCCTATCTAGCAAACAGAAAGATCACCCAATCGAAAAATTGGCAGAACAGCAACGATGACATCCACTTGAATAGGAAATTCACATGAAAAGATGCTTGACTGCATCATCAATCAGGGGAAATGTGAACATACCTGTACTCAGCAGTTCCACTCCTAGATATGTGCCCTGAAGAAATGCTGTACATTCACCAAAAGATGTGTATGAGAAGGCTCATAGCCAGGGAGAAGAGAAGATTCATAGTGGGGGCAGGACTGTGTGTAAGTACCAAAAATTAGAAATGACTCGAATGTTCATAATTTTGGTATATTCACTCAATGGAATACAAACTGTAGCTGCACACGACTATGTAGGCGAATCTCACAACCACAGTGCTGAGTGAAAGAAGCCAGAAACAAAAGAGAGTCTACGGTATGGTTCCATTTACATAGTTCACAAACAGGCAAAACTCAACTGTGTTCCTTTAGGGAAGTATATATGTGGTAAAATTAGGAAACGCAAAGAGACAATTATCATAAACATCACAATGGAGGTGACCATTAGTGGGGAGGAAAAATGTCATTGGAAAGGTACAGACAGTGAGCCTTCTGTGTTGCTGATAACGTTCTTGATCTGAAACGCTGGTTACATTTTTATACCAAAAACATTTATATTTCATGCACTTTATTGTATAGCTTTAGTTCACAGTTTTAAAGGATTTTTTTTTTAAGATTTTATTTATTTGACAGAGAGACACAGAGCCAGAGAGGGAACACAAGCAGGGGGAGTGAGAGAGGGAGAGAAGCAGGCTTCCCTCCGAGCAGAGAGCCTGATGTGGGACTCGATCCCAGGTCTCCGGGATCATGACTTGAGCCGAAGGCAGTCGCTTAACCAACTGAGCCACCCAGGCGCCCCTTAACAGATTTTTTTATAAAGACTTTATTATTTATTTGACAGAGGGAGAGCGAGAGAGAGCACAAGCAGGGCAGCATCAGGGAGTGGGAGATGGGGGAGCAGGCTCCCCGCTGAGCAAGTAGCCCAATGCAGGGCTCCATCCCACGACCCCTGGATCATGACCTGAGCCGAAGGCAGAAGCTTGACTGAATCACCCAGGCGCCCCTAACATTTTTTGTTTAAGTTTGTTTATGTACTCTCTACATCCAACATGGGGCGTAAACTTACAACCCTGAGATCAAGAGTCACAGGCTCTACTGACTGAGCTAGCCAGGCACCCCCAGATTTTTTTTTAAGTAAAGGGAAGAAGTCCAAGGATTGAGCCCTGGAGCTGTCTTATATTTAGAATATGTTTATAAGTCCTGTGTACATTTAACATTCAACAAATATTTATTGATCACTTCCTGTGTGCCAGGCACTTGTTCCCCTGCTTCCGTGAAACTTGCACACTAGCGAAGCCTGGAGAGAGCACGCCAGGAGGATGGAGTGGATAACTCTATAAAATGTTCCTTAGTTGTCCAATAAGATGAGGATGTGACATGATTTGGGTAGTGTCTTAATATGCATGAGCTTCGTCTAGATCTCTTTTGTGAGCTCTCAATCTGTATATTTGCCAATTTAATTTACATAGATGTCCCATGTGTTTAAAACTGTATACCCCCACCTACTTCTCCTCCAGGGTTGCCCATCTCAGTTGCATCACCATCCATCTGCTTGCCCAAACCAGAAACCTGGAAGTTATCTTTTTAATCATTCTTTCTCTCTTCTCTGCTCCAATTCATCAGCAGTTCTGTAACAAGTGTTTCAAATACAGGGAGGACAAGAATGTGAGCTGTTTCTACCTACTTGATCCAGGAAGGTATTGCTTTTCCTCTGCTTTTTTTTTCCCCCCAGGGCTCACGGTGGGGATGTCCCTCAGTTCAAGAAGGTGGTCTTCCAGGAATTTACTGATGGATCCTTTACTCAGCCCTTATACCGTGGAGAATTAAATGAACACTTGGGACTCTTGGGGCCATATATAAGAGCAGAAGTTGAAGACAATATCATGGTGAGTTGAGGACAATGAAGTTATAAGAAAATTATAATTAAGAAAATTAATCCCAAATGTGGTTTTTTTGTGTCTTTTTCTTTAAACAGTTTTTTGTTTTGTTTTAAAGATTTTATTTATTTATTTGACAGAGAGAGACATAGCGAGAGAGGGAACACAGGCAGGGGGAGTGAGGGAGAGAGAAACAGGCTTCCCGCCGAGCAGGGAGCCCGATGTGGAACTCAATCCCGGGTCTCTGGGATCATGACCTGAGCTGAAGGCAGTCGATTAACCAACTGAGCCACCCAGGTACCCCGTTTTTTTTTTTCTGATAATAAAAATAATGTATTTTGGGGGCGCCTGGGTGGCTCAGTTGGTTAAGCAACTGCCTTCAGCTCAGGTCATGATCCCAGAGTCCTGGGATCGAGCCCCACATCAGACTCCCTGCTCGGCGGGAAGTGTGTTTCTCCCTCTGTCACTCCCCCTGCTTGTGTTCCCTCTTTAGCTGTGTGTCTCTGTCAAGTAAATAAATAAAATCTTTTTAAAAAGTAATGTATTCTTACTTTTGAAGAATTTTTAAATATAGAAAATAAAGTTGAAAAATAATCCCATAAACTACCATTTTGATGTATGTTCTCTTTGTCCTGTGTATTCTTCTCTTTTTCAAAATTATGCAACCTGTAATTTTACCTCTTCTTTTTTTTTAAGATTTATTTATTTATATTAGAGAGAAAGAGAGAGCAAGAATGGGAGGGGCATAGGGAGAGGGAGAGAACATTCTCAATGCAAGGCTGAATCCCACAACTCTGAGATCACAGCCGAGCCAGAACCACTTGTCGGAGGCTTAACCAACTGTGCCACCCCAGGGCCCTTCTACCTCTTCTTTTTTGACTAAATATCATGTTATAAATATTTCTCATGCCATTAGAACAACTTTCTAAGTATCTTTTTTTAATGATGGCATAATGAGCATTTTAAGCCTTTCTCTAGTGAATTATCTGTTAATGTCCTTTGCACATTTGACCTTTTGAGGGAGTACTTTTCTTATCAATTTATATTACCTTATATGCTATATATTTTCCCCATTTTTTTCATCTTTTAATTTTATATATAGTGGTTTTTGAAATAAAACAGGTTTGAATTACTGGTAGTAAGCCATAAATCTTTCCTTTATGACACATACCTTTTCTGTTTATAAAAATCCTTCCCTGGGGCGCCTATCTCTATCTCTCTTGTCAAAAAAATAAAATGTTAAAAAAAAGAAAGTAGTATTATTCTTTTCTAAAAATAGTCAGCCATTGGCCTAACTGATTATTTACATTAAGGATCTAGAAGGATCCATGGGATTGTAAGCAATTCCTTTTCTGTTTTGATTCTGATTTTACATAGTTTAGTTTACATATGTCCTATGAAACATGCATAATTTTTTGAAATCTGAAGTCTTTTTTAAAGATCATATGCATTCATCGTGGAATTTGTCGTAAGAACTGTAGGTGTTAATTCTTGGGCTTATGGTCTTAAAACCGCTGGGGTGATATTTTCCCTTTTACTTTGGAATTGCTTTTAAGTATTTTGGAATTTTCTGTTTTGCAACTTTGAGTTCATGCTTTAAAGATTTTAGAATTCAGAAATTCCTCAGTTTCCTCCATTGACAGAGCCTTAGGTTTGGGTCCCGACAACACCCATCCTGTGTACCACTTCCTTTGGCTGTTGAGAACCTGGATAACCCCAGAATAGGCATTACTTTTGGGGATGTAAACCCTAAATAAGGGCTTTATATTATCCTAAAACATGAAACTCGAATTCTTTTTTAAATTTCTATTTACTTTTTCTCTGCAGGTAACTTTTAAAAACCAGGCCTCTCGTCCCTACTCCTTCTATTCGAGCCTTATTTCTTACGAGGAAGATCAGAGGCAAGGAGCAGAGTCTAGAAGAAAGTCTGTCAACCCGAACGAGACCAGAATTTACTACTGGACAGTGCAGCATCATATGGCGCCCACTAAAGATGAGTTTGACTGCAAAGCCTGGGCTTATTTTTCTGATGTTGATCTGGTAAGCAGGAGTACATTGTTCTGCCCACTTACTGGTTTAAAAGAAATAGGCTTTATGTTACCTGCTGAGAATTTTGCTATTTATCGTAAGCTTAACAGGAAGCTTCCAATAGGGGAGGTGCTATCATATTTGTGTTGTACTATGGGAGGATCGGGAGTGGGGAAGAGATCTACGGTGCTTTATAGGTGAGGGAGCTTATATTCATAGGACTGATGTCTTCTCTCTCAGGAGAAAGATGTGCACTCGGGCTTGATTGGACCCCTTCTGATCTGCCGCAGCAACACGCTGAACCCTGCTCACGGGAGACAAGTGACAGTGCAAGAATTTGCTCTGTTCTTCACTATTTTTGATGAGACGAAGAGCTGGTACTTTGCTGAAAACCTGGAAAGGAACTGCAGAGCTCCCTGCAATATCCAGAAGGAGGATCCGACTCTTGAAGAAAAGTACCGCTTCCATGGTAATATGTCCATGCGCGGCAGAGGGGCCTGGAGGCTGAGGCTTGGACAGGGTAGGAATTGAGAGGATAGGTATGAGAGTGGAACCCTCATAGGAATCTCTATTTTTTACAGGAGTACAGGGAAAGACACTTCTGTAACAGATCTCAACAGCCTTTTCTGTGTTCTCCTCCAGCAGTCAATGGCTATGTGATGGATACACTACCTGGCTTGGTGATGGCTCAGGACCAAAAGATTCGATGGTATCTGCTCAGCATGGGCGGCAATGAAAACATCCATTCCATTCATTTCAGTGGCCATGTGTTCACTGTACGGAAAAAAGAGGAATATAAAATGGCAGTCTACAACCTCTATCCAGGTGAGCTCATCTGTGCTCCCTTTTTCTACCTAATGTACTTATCGAGTGTTTACTTTAAATGGTCCAGGCGCTGACCAACTCCCTGGTCGCAGGTAACTTACTTTTTCAGGTAACTTTACCATACGGAGACATAATAAATAAATTAAACCCATAAACATGATAACTTCAGACGCAGATAATGTGTTATAAAAGAAATAGAACAGAATCAATGGATAATTAACATTGCAGCTCTTTCCTGGAAAAAGGAATTTTTTCCCCCATCTCGAATCCCACAGGGCACTAGTAGTTCTCTCCAGTGATTAGTTTGTGTCTGTAACCACTGTCCCTTCAAAACAGGTTTAATAGTGCGAGCAAACTTCCAGTAAGTCCAGTGACTTTTCTGCTCATTCTTAAGTAATAGCCGTTCCTGCAAATAGAGTCGAGATCCACTCCCAGGTGTCTACATTGGGAAAGGGATGTGTGGTTGAGTCTTCTGTTCTTCTACCTTATGTCTATTGTGTGTCCTGGCTGCTGCTTTGAACTCCAGCATGAAAATGGTAATGGTTAAATGATAGGACAGTTCTTATCTACTTACACCTGGCACCCTTATTCTAGGTAGTCACTTGTGACTCATTCCTCAGCTCCTCAGCATTCCCCTCTAGCTTCTTACTGCTGCAGTTACTTTAGCCCTCAAGGCGTCCTAGTGGCCTAGGTCCATTAGGACCTCACCCTGACTTCCCTCACCCAAGGAGCTCACATCTGGTTGATGGGAAAAAAAAAACTTTGGCTCTGAAAAATCCCTGAGAGTGCAGTGGCTCTCTCCTGTCTTCCCCAGCAAAGCATGCCACCAGCCTGTCTCTCCCGTTTCCCAGGGGTGGAGGCTGTCAGAGCTCCAACTCCAGCGCCTCCAGATTGGAGGGCTCACATAACAAAGCACTTTGGTTTTGAGGGGTCCAAGAGTGGTAGAACTGACAGGTGGATCTCCTTTGATATTCTGCATAAACCTGTGTATCTCATGCTCATTTCTTAGTAAAAAGAAATCATTTTTGTTCTTCTGTTTTTGGAAAGGTGTTTTTGAGACTGTGGAAATGCTACCATCCAGAGTTGGAATTTGGCGGATAGAATGCCTTATTGGAGAGCACCTAGAAGCTGGGATGAGCACTCTCTTTCTGGTGTACAGCAAGAGTAAGTAGCTCCCGGCCACCTCAGCCTATTTCTGTACAGCTTTCCTCCTTCCTAGGATGGTTGCTTTGGTCAAGAAATGAATACAAGCTCATAGTCATTAGCAAATCTACAGTGAGTATCGCTGGTAGAAATGATGGTAGAAATCATCACAGTCCTCAGAGAAGAGCAGATATGTTTGAAGCTTTGAACACTTTGAACCTGAAACTCTAAATATTTAACAAACTGGTGGTAAAAAATAGCTTCATTCTCACAACTTGGTGAAGCTCCAGGATCTCCAAGAGCAAAATTTGGAAGTAAGTATGGTTCACTTACCAAAGACGACTTACAAATATGGCTTGGAAGAGTTTGAGATTTAACCCTAAACAAGTAAGAGAGCCACTGGTCTACTTAATTCCTCAGCTGCAGAATGTGGATGGTTCTAGCACCTACCTATTAGAGTGAATTAAACGACATAATACAATAAATTATTTAGTATAGTTCTCAGCACATAGTAAACAATAAAAAACATTGACCATTTGTTGGTCTTCTCCCATTTTCACTGGCTTGCATTTGTGACGCTGAATTTTAGGTACTGCTCATTGTCATGCTCCTCTCCTCTGATTTCAGACTGTCAGACTCCACTGGGAATGGCTTCTGGACACATTCGAGATTTTCAGATTACAGCTTCAGGACAATATGGTAAATATTATTTTGTCTCCAGGAACTGGGCTGATTGTATCTTTTTTTTTTCCGTTGGAGAGATGTAGATAACCCACCTATCTCCATACTTCTATGACTTCTACTCCACAAGTGCCTATTAAATCCATTTTCTCTTCTACATGTCCTACCTGTGCTCCCTAGTGTCTCCCCTTGGGTCCACTGTCTTCAGTGTGGCCAGAAGCTCCACTTTGCTGTGAGCAGTGACCGTAAAGCTTGAGCAGGATCTATACATAGAGTTCTACAGGCCAAATCCTGCCCACCGCCTATCTTTATATAGCCTCCAAACTAAGAATTATTTTTCTAGTTTTAAATGATTGGGGGGAAAAAGAAGAAGAATGTCTGATGACATGTGAAAATTGTGTGAGATTCAAATTTCAGTGTTTTTACATTGACTCTTACACTGACACACATAGCCAGCCCCAGGTGGCGGGCAGAGCCTAACTTACAGCAAAAGGCTTGTCAAGCCCTGCTTTGGAGGGAACTAAATGCCTGGGGCTCTTTGCTCAGCAAGGAGCATGCTTCTCCCTTTCCCTCTGCTCCCCCTGCTTGTGTGCT
>PITA01011795.1:0-65014 GCA_004023965.1 Spilogale gracilis | reverse complement strand
CTTGATCTCCTCATGGAATCCTCAGGTGTAAATAAAAAGCCTCCTTTGTGAGCTACTAACTGGGCCAAAATGACTACAGTAATCTTTTACTGATGCCTATTAGAAGCAGATATTTTATATAGGTATCTCATTTTCTTCCCATGATGCCCTTAGTGAGTTTTTAGGGGTTCAGTAAAAATGCTTCTTTCTTTCCCTTCCAAAATGAGGACTAAATGGAAATCGGATCCAGGAGACCATTGAATGGAGAGTAATGTGAGCTTCTTATTGATAAACCGGATAGCATGGCTTCCTATCTGTGGTCAAAGGGCTTACCGTACTCTGCTTTCCCCCTATGGATCTGGAACAGCCCACCAGGGGGTAGGATTGGACTTCAGAGTCACCCACATACTCAACATTCCAGCTTGTATTAGTGTGGAGCAGGGGGACCACACATGAAAACACGCCCCAGTCTCGCAGCCTTTTAATAAATTCACTGCAGCCACTCAGAAGCGTGGTGCAAAGCCTGTTGCTTCACATGCAGTAGCCTGTTCTTCCTCTGTGGGGTGGAAGGGAAAGCCGTGGGCCAGAAGGGGAAGCTGTGGGGCAAGAGGCCAGAGTGTTGCTCTCCTGGTGTTCTATCCCCATGGGAATGCGAGGTAAGAGGAATGAAGTTTTCCCCAAAGCAGTCCCTACCAAGAGGCACTGTTTTGCTACATTACAGACCAGGAAGCCAGCACCTTAAGAAGCCCCATGACTTAGGAAGCTCCCCTAGATATTATTAGGTGGCAGAGAATTTTGTGACCAAGTCTGTCCAGTCCTGGACTCTGGCTTTTCATCCCTAGCTCCAGTAGCTTGTAAGCACTCTGAGAGAGACATTTTTTTTTTAAAGATCTTATTTATTTATTGGACAGAGAGAGAGAGAGAGAACGAGAAAGGGAACACAAGCAGGGGGAGTAGGAGAGGGAGAAGCAGGCTCCCTGCTGAGCAGAGAGCCCGACGGGGGCCTCGATCCCAGGACCCTGAGATCATGACCCAAGCTGAAGGCCGAGGCTTTAACCCACTGAGCCACCCAGGCGCCCCGAGGGAGACACTAAGTAAAATATCTTCCCATTCCCTGCACTGCTCAACAACTATTTATTGACTCAGGACAGTTTAGTGTAAAGGCCTGAATGTTTTGCCTCTTGGTTGTTGTTGCTTTGTCCCTGTCTGGCTTTCTGCCGAGTTTCTTTCCCCGGGGGACGGGGGACCGTTCACTGAGGAGCAGCAGCTAGTGATGCTGCCCAGGAGGTCCTTGACTGTTCCTCCACAGGGATGGTCCTGTGTTGGGTCCTGTGATGGTCCCCTTGGGGGTGGGGCCTGAGAGACTGCACTTTGCCTACTTGAATCCACATTTTCCCTTGAACATGAAGAGGGAAGGACAGGATGGGGCACACAGGGATTAAGGTCCATGACTGTTTCAGGCCGGTGGTTTAGTTGGTAACCTTTCAAACGAATGTCCTTAAATAGTTGTCTAGCACCTGTTTCAAGAGGGCAAGGAGACACTGTGCAGAAATTGTGCAGAAAAAGAAATTCACTTACTAATTTGCCTCCTTTGGCAGAAGTAGTAAATTAACATTCAAATACTATCTTGTGGTTCTTACATGTCTCCGTTTCCTTTTGTAATTTGCTGAACTGTGCAGCTCTCTGGCGGGCATCTTAAAGGGTTTTATATGTAAAGAATTAAACAAGCCACTTGTTCCCCATAAGCAGCCCAGCTCCGTGGAACAAAGATTTACAGAATTGCGGCCACCGTGACCTGTCCCCTGAGAATGCCGCGCTTGGGAAGAACGCTTTATCCTTATTTTCCACTGGGGGGCGCTGTGTGCTTTGGTGGAAGTGGAACCCTGTACTATCACCCATTTATTCTAGTGATCTGCTAGCTTTCCTCATGGATTTGTGCCTGGGCACTTGTCCAGCTGTCCACTCTGTACTCGGGCTTTTCCCGAAGTTTCACAGGGCAGTGGTGTCAGGGTTTAGATGAGACCCCACTTAGTCCGATTCCTCTTGGACAACTACACTCAGACTTATTACCCCGATAAAAACGTCAGCGCTTCCCCGAGCCTCAGTCCCGTGTGTATCTACTCTCTGTGGCTTAATTTTCATGTCTTTGTGTCCCTTGCCTTTGAGGAAACATAAACTAGGCATCTCTCAAACAAAGCCTGCTTCCTGGGTCACAATTTCCACCTCTGGACGGGCGCATGATCCTCCAAACCGCCAACGTGGGGCTTTAGAGTACAGGCTCTCCAGGTGTAGTGTGCAAAGGAATCGCCTGGATGTCTCATGAAAATGCAGATTCTGATGCAGAGGCCTTGGGGGTGGGGCCTGAGAGACTGCATTTCTAACCAGCCCTGAGTGATGTCTCTGTTGACATAGCAGGTTTTGAAGAGCTAGACTTTACCTGCTGGTGCCCTCCTGAAGTTTTCGCATTTGGTTTTGCGTGGTGGGGTGTGGGCAGGGAGACTCAAGGATGGAGGCGGGTCTGTATCTACATAGACCTTGGACTTGTAATTGCTTTCATAATTTTTTCCTTCGGGGCCATTCTTCTGGATTTCGCTCCATCTTGTCTGTTTCTCTTTCCCTAGCGGGACAACTGGGAAGCAACGTGTTGATGCTTGTGTATGCCACTCCTGTTCCCTGACTTGTCTTTCACTGTTACACAAAGTCATTCCTTTTCATTTTCTTTGAGCTCCCCTTTTCGCTAAGAACCTGAATCAGGATCCCGTGGATGGTAGCTGATGGTAATGGTGGGCCTCAGTTGTGCACCAAGCACTTTCATACCTACAAGACAGTACAGGGAGAGGCCATGGGCCAGGGCTCCAGAGTGTGCCCATCTATATTCAAATCCTGCCCCTGCTACTTTTGAGCTGGGTGGCCTTGGACAAGTTACTTAACCTCTCTGTACTTCCAATTCATCATCTGCAAAATGTGGCTAATGATGCTTCAGAAGGTCCTTGTGGAGCTCGAATGAGATAATGCATGTGAGGCACTCCGAATAAGCTTGACACTTAGGAGGCCCTCTATCACAGTCGGTGATGTTGTAATTCGTCCCGTAGGGAAGCTGAGGAACCCGAGGCTCAAGGAGGAGAAATGACTTGCACTCAGGATTCCACAGCAAGAATGGTGGCACAGTCTGGACCAGATCTGACTCCAGCTCCAGTGTTCACTGCACCCTTACCATCCTTTGAAATGCCAAGTTTTATTACCCTGAGTTTTTCAGCCGGGAGTGTGGCTGTTTCCCCAGCATTCTGATCTTTTGTTCTTTTTCCTTCTAATGGAACATTTCCAGCTGGGGTGATTCATGGATCTGGGACCGCATGGCTCCCATTAACTTCGAGGAAAGTCATAAGGCAAAACCCACATCAATCAAGCTTCCAAATTATGCATCCATCTTTACAGGTGACATGTGGATTAAGATGAACAGGGAGTGGAGTAGGTATCATACAATAACTATTTAGATTTATGAAAATCGCATAAGAGCTCTCACCAGGCCCCAAAATAGAAGTTTGTCTTGTTTTCACAGCAAGGTTGAACTTCGGGGATAAGTGACAGGGTGTCATAGTAGAATGGCCTTGAAGCTTGAAGTCTGAGGGGCTGGGACTCCCAGCTTCACTACCAGCTAGACTCGTGATTTTGAGAAAGTCTTTTAACCCGTTAGAATCTGTTTTCTCATTCTGTTACTCATCCTTACAATAAACCAAGGGGTTTGTTACTATCCCCATTTTACAGATCTTGAAACTGAGGCACTAGGAAGTTAAGTGACTTGCCCAAGGTGACACAAGAACTAAGGAATAAAGCAGCCTTCCAAACCCTTATATTTGAGTCCAGAAACCTATGTCCTTATACCACTTTATCTCATAAATGAAATGACGCATCGAAACACAGCAGGCTCAAGAAAACTTTACTCAGCCTGAATCTTGAGGACAAAACTTATGCCAGATTAATCCCTTGTTCTCTAGAATACCTTCATACCTAGTAGGCTCTCAATTAATCAGAGTTGAATTGCATTATTACCCACCCTGGAAATGGCTCTGTTTTTATTTAATGATTTGCTTAGATGCATTTTAATATGCAGACCACAATGCTGCTTGTACAATATCTTCTGGACCGCGAGGCGCGGGCTTTCATTATTTTATGAGACACATATGTCATGCATTGCACAGCCCTTTTCTTAAACCAACACAACATGCAAATAGAAATTTCATGTAAAATCACATTCAGACAGTCTCAAAGTAGAAACAGATGTCTGAAAAATATGAACGCCAGGCTTATTAAATATTTTATCATCAAATATTTCATACATTTCAAAAATGTCATCTGTGAAAACACAGAAATACTGCCTCAGGAGAACCAAAATATTTAATCACTTTCAAGAAATTCTTAAAAATAAGTCTTCACCTCAGAACTATTCCAGGCAGAGAACAAATTTCCAGGTGCTGCAAGCTATATTTATTATATTTTCATCAAAATCAGTAACCTAGTTGAAGGAGATACAGCAATCAGTAAGGTCATTATTAGGTAAGATAATGACTTCTGAATGAATTCTCTCATTAATCTCATTACAAAATGGTAATGGTACCTGACTAATCATGCCGGAGGGGAGAGCTGTGTTGAATCAGAGCAAAATTAAGGCTGTAATCACAGAGCTGCTCTCGCCGCGTCTTCCTGAAAGCCTCACTCAGGCTTTGGGGACTGGCTGGAGGGCCCTCTGACCACCGGACTGCTGGGCTGCTGGCCCAGGGTGCCTGGCGTAGCAGGGGGTGGAGTGAAGAGCCCTGGGCAGCAGCCCGGGGGGGCAACTGGTCCTCTTCCTGCTTCTGCCCCCTACTTTCTGTGTGACCTTGGGGCCCTCAAGCCTGTCTCTGGGCTCCATTTCGCGTTTCCCTAATTTAGTCTCCTCCTCCACCTTTGCCTCTTATACGCGTATGGGCAGATCCCAGCACTCCCAGAATGGCTACCCATCTCATCCCAGGAAGAAACCAGATCCTCACGTGGACCACACACCCTCCATGATCTGCCCCCTTGCCTTCTTGACCTTATCTATCAGCCTCCTCTGTGACACTTGCTTTGCTTCAATTGCATTGACTTTGCTGTTTTCCTCTGCCTTTCACCCCTAAATCCGCCTGACGCACCCCCTCCCCTCTTTCAAGCCTTCATGCTCTGGTGTCACCTTCTCAATAATGCCCCACCCGACCACTATGTTGAACGCTGCAGTCTATCCACTGGCGTGCCCATTTCCAAACTACATTTTCTTTCCCCATATCCTTATTGCCTTCTAACACACTATATACTTCATTAGGATGCTTGTCTGTCTCCCCACCTCACCACCCATGCCAGAATATAAGGTCCGCAAGGGCCAGGATCTTTGCACACTTACATGTATGCCTGGCACACAGCAGATGTGCAAAAACTCTGATGAATGTGGAACGTCCCATATGCGTGTGGGTCCCCAGGTTTCCTGGACCCTGAGGGAAGAACCCAGCGCGGGCTGGGGAGACAGTTGGCCAAGGATGACGAAGCGTACACTCTAGGGCGAGGCCTGTCTGGTGGTGGGGCTGGCTTTGCTTTTCCATCTTGTTGGAAATTGGAGCCCCATCAGGCCCCTTTGTTTCCATGACGACTGGCCTGAGAACACACGAGACGTGGCGATGCTGAGTCAGAGAAACCTCGATGGCCAGGAGAGATGGCCAAACTGAGCCAGATGGCATTGACACAGACAGAAGGGATGTCCTGTCCCGAGTCCCAAGCCTAGTGTAGAGGTCCCCAGTCAGGGTGATGGGGCGCCACAGTAGCAGGCATGTGAAGACCTTAGGGGTGTCAGCAGATGGTGATCCCAGATGTTTAGTAGACTTCCGTGACCCGAGTAGGACAGGGGGTCATCTCTTGCAATGCAGACCCAGGTCAGGACGGCAGTCTGTGTTCACACTCTGCCCGCAAGAAAGTCTGGAACATGGTGGGTACTCATAAATGCTCAGTGAGTGTGTGAAGAGTCTCTGTATTAAGACTTCAGTGTGTTTGTTTCTGGGTGCCCTATTATATGGGGGAGGGAGGGAGCACAGATAAACTGTCCTGTGCTAGCAAGGGGTCTGGACAACCATGTCACTGAGGGGACAAGGGAAAATCCGGGGATGTTGAAACTGGACAACAGAGGGCAGGATGAGAGTAAAGCCCAGCCTTCCATGACTGCAGGACTAGATGTAAACGCCAAATTACTTTTATTTTCTGTGGCTTTAGAGCAGGGATTGCAGGCAACTGACCTCAGTGCCACCACACCTGTCGCAAGTCTGTGACAAACAACGCTGATTGATCATAGATGGTTTCCTAGAGAGCCAGACCAAACCTCAGAATCCTTCTCAACACAATGCTTCAAACTCTCCCCACCAAATTGAATGGAGCTGACATATGAGCTAAACTGTATTTGTGAAACTTTATCTAGAACACAGGGATAGGGCAATGATGGAAAGCCCATTAACATTAAGCAAGAACATTTTGTTATAAGCAAAGATGAAGTATGTCTCTCTGGGGGGCAGTGAGTTTCTCATGTCTGCTCAAGAATAAAGCTGCTTCTCTCCATTCTTTCCTGTGGTTGTGTCAGTGGCAAGGAATGCATCCAAGTCCCCATTGGTAAGTGGTGAGTGCATTTCCAGTGTCGAGAATTCAGACCCTGAATTACATCCAACCGGGCACCGTACCAGCTAAGGACTAAAAGAAAGGATAATTACGAGATTCATGTGTTAGCTAAAACTACAATGACAATCATATTGCAGTACAAATGTGTCAAATCAATATATACACACCTTAAATTTACACAGTGTTATGTGTCAATTAAATCTCAAAAAGGAGAGCTAAGGACAGTGACTTCATGGACTTGAAGGACAAGGCACTTCATTACCGAGGGCACATGGTTTGTGTCCAGGAAGTTCAGCCATTTTACCCTGTAACCAAGACCCCTCTTCAATGGCTCTACCTGGTATGACATCCCATGCATTTTGGCCCCAAAACTATTTAATCTCAAATTCTGTAGTTCATCCTTAGGCTAAATGGAGCCAGGACACTTGAGTCTCTCATCCCTAGTCCATATAATTCCTTCTCTCGCCACTTCTTTCCTCCCCTCTCCTCTCCCTCTGATGGGAACTTACCTCATTGATACCCATCGACTTCTATGATAGGACTATGAAAAAATTCAGTAGTCTGACACCTCTGGGCTCTGTTCTTGATAGTAAAGAAACATTTAGAACGTGAAGACTAATCTTTCTCAACAAAGCCTGTCTTTCAAGGCTACTATCTTGCCTCAAAACTCCAGTTTGATTTGAAGTTGGGGAATGACAGCCTTGATCTACACTCTGGGTGGTACCGAGGCCTCCCCCATGAAGCCACAATGCCATTGATTTAATTGATGGGGAGTTACAAGACACCATGACTCACAGAGAGGGAAACCATGGGCTTTTCCATCTTGAAAAGTTATTTTTCTATGGATTAACCAGAGTGCACAAAGAGATTTGTGTTCAAAGCTGTCTGTGGTAGCACTGTGTATGCAGATGGCCTTTGGTCAACATGGGTCTGAACCGTGCGTGGGTCCACTTATATGTGGATTTTGTTTGATAAATACAGCATAGCATAGTAGTCTGACTGTATTTTCTCTTCCTTATGATTTTGTTAATAACATTTCCTTTTCTCTACATTACTTTATTGTAAGAGTATAGTATATAATACATAGACTATTCCAAAAATGCATTAATTCACTGTCAGTGTTATCAGTAAGACTTTTGGTCAACAGTAGGCTATTTTTAGTTATGTCTTGGAGGAATTAAAAATTATACTTGGATTTTTGACTGCATGGTGGGTTGGTGCCTCTAACCTCCATGTTGTTCAAGGGTAACCTGTAATTATTTTTTTAATTTGGAAACAAATGTCCAGCAAGAGGATATTAGTTAAATTGTGATTTTCTTTCTTTTCTTTTCTTTTTCTTAAAAGATTGATTTATTTATTTTAGAGACACATGAGCAGAAGAGGGAGAGGGAGAGGGAAAGAGAATCCCAAGGAGACTCCATGCTGAGCACAGAGCCTAACGCAGGGCTCGATCTCATGACCCTGAGATCACGACCTGAGTTGAAACTAAGAGTTGGATGCTTGACTGAAAGAACCACCAGGCACCCCCCCCTTTTTTTTTGATAAAGAGGGAGGGGATGAGTGAATGGTGGTAGGGGAGAGGGCAGAGGGAGAGCGAGAGAGAGAATCTTAAGCAGGCTCCACACCCATTGCAGAGCCCCTTGTGGGCTTGAGATCATGACCTGAACCAAAATCAAGAGTTGGACACTAACTGACTGACCCACCCAGGCACCCATAAAAAATGGTATAAAAGATTATTCGTTTACATGAATAAAATTTTATAATGTATTATTAGGTGAAGAAAATGCAAAATAGCATATTCAGTAGCATTACATTTTGTTAAATGTATAAAACTAGCTGTCTCTGAATGGTAAAGTGAAAAGTGACTTTTATGTTCTTCTTTGAACCTTTTCATATTTTCCAAATTACCAGTGAATATGTGTTAGTTTTGTCATCAGAAATAACTGAACAATAAATGCTTTGTTTGCTTGTTTGTTTGAGAAGAAAATGCAGGTAATCCCTTGATGGGGATGATGAAGGTAGGTTCGAAGAACCAGATGGAGGGTACTGGAACCTTTTTAGCCTTTCCAAGTCTGAAGGACTCTCCAACCTTGGCCTCTGGCCCAGTGGTGTGATGAGCGTGTAGGAGGGTCCTCCCCAAGCTTGGTGGCTCCCCATGCCCTGGGACAATGGCCAGGGCCCCAACCAACACAGAAAATGTCTACTCCCCATAAAGACTCCCCATCCTAGAAACACTCCATTTATTTAAGAGCCATGGTGCCAAGAGAGCTTTCTGTCTGCACTTAAACCTTGAGTACCCTGGAGTTTCAATCTTTTATGAAATAGCTTTTCATTTTTCCCTCTCTACTAAGGGCTATTACAAGCCACTGAGCGGTTCCTCGTACATCAATTTTTAATCTTGTTAAGGTGTTTTTTTCTTTTCGCTTGACCAATGCTCAGTTCATAAATAAAACATCAAAAATTTGTTCCAATTCCTTCTTAGGTTTTGTTTGTTTGTGTTTGTTTTAGTATGGTCTCCCCCTGGGGAAGAAGAAAGCAGTGAACACATCAGTATCTGGCCATGTCCTTCGCCTGTGCACACACCTTCCATGGCTCCCTACTACCCACCAAAGAAAGCCCATGTTTCTCAGCAAGACCTGCCATGACTTGGCCCAACTACCCCTTTCTAGCTCAGCTTCTCTCTTTTAACACACTCCCAAAGCCAGGAAGAGCATACTCCCTTTCCAGGCCTCTGCTCACTCCATGCCTTGTGTTGGGAATACTTGGAAGAATACTTGGAAGAGACTTGGAATGATTTTAAGTTTAATATTTTAATTTAATATTTTCTATATGATTCTCTTGAGTTGTGTTTAAATTTCTGCTTTCCTAACTTTGCCTGGTTCCTTTGTAGATAAGGTTGCAGCTTAACAAACATTGGACTTGAGGTCAGATAGATGTGGATTTGAGTTACACTTTGTGACACTAATGAAGAATTGGTAGTTCCATTTATTTATTCATAAAATTGAGAAATGCCGGGACACCTGACTGGCTCAGTTGTTAAGTGTCTGCCTTCAGCTCAGGTCATGATCTCAGTGTCCTGAAAGTGCCAGGCAGTGGGCCTGGCACATAGTAGGACCTCAGTTACCATGAGATCTGAATTTTAGGCAATATTTATGTATCTAACTGCACAGGTGTGTTCGAAACACCTGCATATTCATGACTTAGATTCAATAGTTGTTAACACCTGGCTATATATATTTTGTCTATCGACCTAGCTCTACCTGTACGCCCATCCAGTCATTACTTACATATCTATTTATCTATCTAGATCTATATGAACATCTGTCTTTTTTTTGGGGGGGGGGGCTACAACACTTGAAGGAAGTAGAAGACACAATGATTCTTTATCCCTCATATACCTAAAAATAAGAAATCTATAATCAAATGCCATTTTGCACCCAAGAACATTAATATTAATTTTATATTGTAATCCAATATCCAGTCTTCATTAAAATTCCTTAGTTGTCCCCAAACTATCTTTTATAGTTTCCCCTTAACCAAGAACCAGTCAAAATTCATTTACTGCATTTGACCGTTATAGCTCTTCTGTTTCTTTTAATCTAAAATGTCTCTCACACACAGGCCTTCCTTTATTGACTTTTGGAAATCCTTGGCCTCTTGTCTTGTAGAATGTGCTACATTTTGAAGTTTTCTTATTGTTTCCTTCCAGTATAACTTAACTTTTTCCTCTACCCCTTTTATTTTCCATGAACTAGTTAGCATAGACTATAGAGCATCCTAAAATGATCAAATAGGACTTAATTTTTTCCTTTTTAATACCAACTTTCAAAGTAAGGGATCAGAAGTAATTGTCACATTCAGTATTGGCATCTGAGTCTCTCTCTGTCTGTATTCACTAAGCATTCATGGATTTTTAAATTCATGCATTCTGTTATAATCCATTACTTTCATTGTTGGTTTTGATATGTGGATTGTCCTAATTTGGCAAATAGGAACCCCTTCAAGCTAACTCCTATGCCTTAAAAAAAAAAAAAAAACCTCAAAAAAAACTCCCCCATTTTCCCCTACATATATTATGAAAATTTTAAGCATCTGGAAAATTTGAGAGATTCTTCTAGTGAACACCCATTACATAGCACCTAGATTCTGCCTCTTCCATTTTACTGTGTGTGCTTAATCACATATTCTTCCTTCCATTCACTTTTCCATCCACCCATGAACTCAGCTAGGTGTGATATGAGAATCCAACATTATGTGTTCCCAAGTAACATCTGGTTGTCTTATATCATTTACCTTTAATGTCTCTATTTCTCCGAAAACAAGATTCCTTCTTTAAAAGCATCAGCTTTCCATTTGCAGTGGGTCTATTTCTGGTTTTTAAATTTCATTCCATTGATGTATCTGTCAAATTATGTTTCAATACCATTTTATTTTTATTTCAGAAGCTTTCCTACATGTTTTCACATCTAAAAACAAATCCCCTTCCTATTGCTCTAAGGTTTTGGTGTTTTCCTGGATGCTCTTGCTTGTTTCCATATGAACTTTAAAATCGAGTTACCTTTTTCCAGAAAAAAAGAAAAATGTTAGTATTTTTACTGTGATTGACCATTTATATCACCTTTGGATGGTGTAAGTTGTCTCACTGGAGAAGAACATCTATGGGGATGATCACATTATTTTTATTGTTAGAATTACTAATGTTTAGAATTGTATTTATTTCCTAATATTGAACCATCCTTGAATTTTTGTAATAAAATGTAGTCATATATATTGTTTTAAATGTGCTGTTGGATCTGTTAATAAAATTCTATTGGGGATTTTTGTATGGTCATTAGTAAGGCTGAGGTTGGTTTGCACAATATTTGTCAGGTTTATGTACCAATATTATTTTCACTTCATGTAAAAAATTCAGAAGTTTGCATTATTTTTTCTGTTATTTGGAACAGTTTAAATGGCAATAAGATTATCTGATTTTCAAAGCAATAGTAGACAACATCTGGGCCTGGAAATTTTACGGAGTTAGCTTTTTCATAACTTTCTCTCTCCATTGTGAAAATTGATCTATATAAGCTACCTTCATTTGTGTCAATTTTGGTAAATGGTGTTTTTCCTAGAAAATTGTCTTTTGCATCTAGGCTTAAAAATGTCTTTGCATACAATCCTACAAAGAGCTCTTAATAATTTCTTCTGTTTCAATAGCTATTTCTTCCTTCGTATTATAACCTTTTTTTGTGTATTTGTTCTTTCTGCATATTTCTCATGACTTAGTTGTCTATCTGTTTAGTTTGTGTGCTTTTGCTTTTTATGGAACTTTCTAAGGTCTCCATTGTGACCTAATGCACTGTTCATTTTTATGAATGTTTCATGTGAACTTGAGAAGAGTGTTCCTGTTATTAATCAGAGTATACATTTTGATAGATATACATCAGCTCTACCTTATTGATTAATATTGTTTAGGAGTTCTATCCATCTTTGTCTTTTGTTCACTTCATCTTTCTTGGAGTGAGAGTAATATCCTAAAATCTCTCTTCATTAGTGGTTTCTGTACATTTCACTCTGTATCTCAGAGCCTGCTTTATGGAGATTGCTGTGCATTATTTGGTGCGGTGATATTCACAATGGTTACATCTTCATTTTGAATTGCAGCCTGTAACATGATCAAGTGTTCAGCTTCGTCTCCCTTAATTTCTTTGGCCTGAATTTTATTTAGCTTGTTTTAGATCAGGGTACCTGTTTTCTTTTTGCCTGGCACATTTTGGCCCAATCCTTTATGTTTAGCTTTCCTGAATCACTTACTTTCAAGTCTGTTTATAAACCAATCTGAACATCTTTCTCTTCTAGTAGGTAAGTGCTCTAGACCGATTGCTTGTGTCCCCTCAAAATCCACATGCTGAAACTTAACCCCAGATGTGATGGGATCGGTGGGGGGGCTTTGAAAGGTGATTAGTGTGGAGCTCTTGTGAATGGGATAACTGTCTTTATAAAGCAGACCCCTGAGAGTTCCCTTGCCTTTTCTGCCAGGTGAGGTTATAATAAGAAGATGGCCATCTATGAACCAAGAAATCCTTACCAGACACTGAATATGCTGATGTATTGATCGTGGACTTCCCAGCCTTTAAAACTGTGGGGAATAAATTTCTGTTGTTTAAAAGGCAACCAGTCTCTGGTGTTCAGGTGATAACGACCTGAACAGATGAAGATGGAAATACTTGTAATCGATCGTTAATTTTACTTGTCAGCTGAGCTAAAGGATGCCCAATGAGCTGGTAAAACATTATTTCTAGGGGCGCCTGGGTGGCTCAGTTGGTTAAGCGACTGCCTTCGGCTCAGGTCATGATCCTGGAGACCCGGGATCGAGTCCCAAATCGGGCTCCCTGCTCGGCAGGAAGCCTGCTTCTCCTTCTCTCACTCCCCCTGCTTGTGTTCTCTCTCTGTCAAATAAAAAAATCTTAAAACAAAACAAAACAAAACAAAAAGACATTATTTCTAGATGTGCCTGTGAAGGTGTTTCCAGGAGATAGTGGTGTTTGAATCACTAGACTGAGTAAAGGGGGTGCTCTCCCCAATGCAGGGAGGCAGCATCTGATCAGTTAAGGGCCTAAAGAGAACAAAAAGGTGGACAAAGGGCAAATTCTCTCTCTGTTTGAACTGAGACATCCATCCTCTCTTACCTTCAGACATCAAAGCTCCAATTCTTGGGCCTTTGGACCTAGACTGAGACTTACAACATTGGCTCCCTTGGGTCTCAGGATGTGGGGTTCAGACCGCAATCATACCATTGACGACAGACCATCACAGGACTACTCAGCCTCCAAGATCGCATGACACTATCCCTTGTAATAAGTCTTTTTCTATATATCAACATAGATGCTACTACGTCAGTTTCTCTGGAGAAACCTGACTAATACAAGGAGTTAAGCCCATCTACATTTACTGATATTATTTTGGTTTAGACTCAGTTCGGTCTTATTTTATGTTACATTTATTATGTATCTTTTGCTATGGACTCTATTTTCTTTCCTTAAACTTTTCCATTTTGTTTTGTGTTCGTGTGTCTTTTGGTGTTTAGAAAGGATTGTGGTTTTGTTTTATTGGTCTTGTCCACACTAATGCCTTTGTTTAGTGCCCTTACTCCCCCTCTCTTTCCTTGTGCTTTCTACTATTTGGGTATTAACTTTAAATGGTATTCATTCGCTATGCGGCAATAATGAACTAATTCCACTTTGCCTTTCCTCTCTCCTTTCCCCTTCTTAGTTATATAATTTCATCATTCTCAGAACAGATGATGTTTGCATACTATTCTTCCGCATTTGTGGAAATCTAAGTTTTAGTCACAGATCTGTGGCTGAATAATCTAATGACTGGAATCAGACTTCTGACCAGTGTTTCTCTAATCATCTCTGAGTTGCATTGAAGCTCTTCCTCTGGTAGATTCTTAAGGAAAGACTCATGAATACTATATTGTGTGAATCTTTGCATATGTAGAACTATTTTTCTTTGTCTTAATAATAATGAACAGATGACTGAATGTAAAATTCCTTCCTTCCATGATTTTATACACTTGAGTTTCTTGAATGTTTTATTCTTTCGATGACTAGTTTTATATGTTCTTATTGAGAAATATGATGCCAAGATTATTTTTTTCCTTGCTCGCTATGTCTGAAGGCTCAGAAGATATTTTCTTTTACTTGAACATCTAATTATTTTCATTAAGATAGGACTTGGTGTTCACTGTTCTGTATCAGTTTCCCCAGGCAAACAGGGAAGCTTTTTGATATATAAACTTATGTCTTATTTTATTTCAGGAAGTTTTCTTGAATTCGAGTTTTAATGGAGAGTTCTGTTCATTGTTTTCTTTTTCTAGTTGAAAAACCCCAGTTATACACATATTGGTCTTTGCTTATGTTCTATATCTATCACTTTCTCTCTGATCCTTAAAACCCTTTTCTTTGGTTTTATTTTCTTGACTCTCTTCATTTCCATCCACTTGGTTGCATCTGTTTTTCCTTGGATACCTCGTTCCTCATGTGATTTTAACTTTTCTTTCCATTTATTTCCTGAGTTTAGCCAGATTCCATTTTCTGTCTTCCTGTTATTTATGCTATTCCTTTTCCTAGTTTTGAACTTGTTTTACAAAATGTTGATCTTTAATACCTAAAATTTCTTGTTGAATTATATTTAGTTCCTGCTGGAGTGTTGTGTTACAATTTTCCTCCAGGTCATGTATTTACGTGTGTGTGTGTGTGTGTGTGTGTGTGTGTGTGTGTTTATTGGCTAAAAAGTTCTAATTCTCATTTTCCAGTTTCTTTTTAAACCTAGTATGGATTCTGTGGGTTTTAAAAAATGTTTATTGTTTTCTTTAGGTTGGACCCTCCTACCAGATAAGCATAAGGAGAGGATGGAGGAGCTTGAGTGGTTTATTGGATTCTGGGTTTGAAGTTTCCCTTCCTTTGTTGCTACAGATAAAGGCAGATTCTTTAATAAATCTTTAATAAATTGGGTCTTTTTTATCTGACTTAGTCTGATTCTTCGATAGTGTTTTGTTTGAGTGTTTGGGGTTATTTTTTTTCTTTTTTTTCACTACCATGAAGCCACGTTATACCCTACTTTCCAAGAATCTTGCCTCTTCCTGGATGCAGTCTCTTAAGGCTGCCACTTTTGGATGCCACGCTTCATGGATCTCTCCTTTTGACTTTGCATAGCTCATATTTCATGTGCTAGGACTCAGATCCATTCTTAGCAGTGCTTTCTTACTCAGGATGAAGAAATACCTCTCTTTCTGGAAGTGAGATCTGGTTGGTGTCACCTGGGTTCTGACACTCCAGGGCCTCGCTGCCCTGGTCTCTAGTCCATCTGGACTCTGCCTGGAATTACACTCTGCTGTGGAGGCAGATTCAACTCTACTGGATGCAGATGTTTATTTTCCCACTAACAAATAAACTGAAGCTTCCAGTATTTTCTGACTCGTGGTTATGCCATAGACAAGGGTGAGGAATAATTTTCTCTACTGTCCTTTTTTTTTGTTTTGTAAAGTTTTTAGGAGAATGTATAGACAAATATGAATTTAAGTAGCTGTTCTTATCCTTGGGAATCCTGAAGGTCAAATACAACCTTTGATATTGATGAATGTCATGAGTGGTCCTAATTGGCCGATAATTGCCAATTCAAATATTTTCATCCTTGCAAAGGAAGCATGAGATCATTCATTTATTCATTCAACTGATATTTGTTGAGCAACTGTTATGTGCTTGGTACTGGGAAAAATCTGACCCACCACCTGCCACTTGTTAAGGTCCTGAGAGGTAGCTAGTGCCAACATCACCACACTCATTTCATACATGAGGATGAATTCCCCCTCATCAATCCCCTCTCCCCCCCCCTTTGAGAGAGAGAGCAGGGGGGAGGAGCAGAGGGAGAAAGAGAATCCTAAGCAGACTCCACGCCCAGTGTGTAGCCTGACTCAGGGCCTTGATCTCACGACTGCAAGATCATGACCTGAGCCAAAACCAAGAGCCAGATGCCCAACCAACTAACTCTCCCAGGTGCCCCTTCTCTCTTTCTTAATCACATATGCCTCAGGACCATTGCACCTGTCATTGCCCTTCTGCTTGGAACATTCTCTCATCAGCTTTTTTTGTATCCTTAATATCTTAAGACTTAAATATCATCTCTTCAGCATCTAAGAATTTTTTCCATACTTACCTCATTATTCTGTTACTCTACATTATTCGGTTCCTTTGTCACTCTTATCACAATTTTTATTTAGATATTTATTTTTTTTGTCATTTGCTGATGTATCGTCTGTCTCTCCACTAGACTGTAAATTCCCAGAGGGCAAGGACTGTGAATGCGTTCAATTACCTCTCCCTACTACGTAACTTTCAAAGTGCTGGGAACATGGTAGGACTCCAATAAATATTTGTCAAATGAATGATGCCCAGAGAGAGTAGGCAGTTAGCCCAAGGTTGCACAGCAGATTAATGGAGGAGCAAGAATTAGGGTCCTGGTCTCTTCAAGCTAAGTTCATTAGCAACTTACCTCTGAGGAAGGGATGCTGACTTCTCTCTGGGAGTAAAAGACAGATGTTCTCTATTTTTGTCTCAATTAACCTTCTAAAAAATCTTCATACTCATAGGATGAATGTGGGGGAAATTTTTTAATTTTTAAAAATTAAAAAAATTTAATTAAACTTCAGGCCCCAGTGTTCCAAAGGCAGCCATGAAAACCAAACCTCTTCACTCTGCCAGGCAGCCTAAGGTCTGACCAAAAGCACTGGATGGACAGTGATCACCAATATTCAACCACTTGAAAGTCAGTAGGCTTGCACTGAGTGTTCACTAGGTGCCAGGCGGGGTGCTGGGCCCTGGGGATTCAAAGACATTTCCCTGCCCGCTGATGGCTCGCAGGGTCTGAGTCACTTACAGAACAGTGTGTGAAGTGTTACAGAATGGGAAGGACAGGGGCAGTGGAAGCCCAGAGGAGATGCCGAATCCATTCTCAGGGCAGAGAGAAGGGGGCTTCCAGGAGGAGGGGACTGGAAGGATGAGCAGGAGCTAACCTGGTGAAAGACAGAGGAAGGCAAAGGACTCATGGCCCAGGTGCAGGAGGGAGTGAACCTGAGATGATTTCCCGGGCCTCAAGGTGGAACCCAACCAGCTGGCCTTGTGGTGAAATGAGGAGAGGAGGCAAGGCCCAGGCACAGAGAGACTTGGAGGCAGTGGCAGAACCCAGATTGTGACCTTGAGTGCCTCGGGGAGCTACAAAAGAGTGTTCCACAGGAGTGTGATGTGGGCGGGCACGACCTGATGCAGAAAGAACCTCACTGGTGAGCTCGTCCAACCCCAGCTCTGCTCAGGGAGCCCTGTTTGAGGTTGCACACCTCTGGTGATGGGCAGCTCCTCTCTCCTTGCTCTTACCAGGAGAACATTCTTCCTTATAACGAGCTGAAAGCTGCTTCCCTACACTCTCCACCCAACTCTGCTCCTTTTCCTCTCTGAGCTAATGTCCCCCAAGTCGCTTGACTGTGATGACCCTGTGAGACGCCCAGGATACTGGAAGGCATTGACAAACCCTAAATGGGTTTCTTTGGGGAGCCGAAGACCACCACAAAATGCTGCTCATACCCTCAAGGACTGCAGTGGAGAAGGCCACAGGTTGCTCTCCAGCAAGGACCTTGACCGATAAGCTTGCACGGGGCAAAATGTTGGGGTCCTGGCGGTGGTCACAGCTTCCACCCAGAGGACAGAATAAAGCTGCCCTGGTTTCTCCCACTCCCAGGTTCTACTCTGTATCCCTCTCCCCGCTTTGCTGACCTTGACCCTAAATGTGTGCTTTGTACCCTTTCAATCACCGCCAGATGACCCCAGTTACTGGCTCTCAGTCAATGGGGAGAAGGCAGTTTCTAGCTCCAGACCTTATTCTCAGGGGTCCTCTCCGGGTCCCAACCCTGGGTCCTCGCGTCCTCTTACAGGTCTGCGCAGCTGAGCCCTGCCGGCCACTGTGGTATGAAGCAAATTCACCAAATGGAAGTATCTGCTGCCAAGCACATTTCACAAGGGAAAAGGGAATTTTCATCTATCAAAAGCACATTTATTTCAAGGGGGCCCATCACTCACTGAAATTCACAAGAGAAAGAGAGTCCCAAGAAAATCAAGGGCATTTGCATTACAATTCACCTCAATGCCCAGAAATATCCCGCTGAATATGCAGAATTTCCAGGAAAAGACTGTTTTGCTTATTTGCAGGAAAGAAATGAATGTTCAAGAGAAGGGGGGAAGCTGAGGTTTAACATCTCAGGCACACAAGGGGAAGCGTTTGGTAAATTTTGAGCAAAGGGTCACCTTTGACCTTACACATTTGGAGCAGGCCCTGGCAGGGGTGGCCAGGGATCGCCACACAGTACAGAGGGAGAGGCACTGCACCAAGGAAAGTTCCTTGGGACAGATCAAAAGGGTATGCAGCTGGATGATCTTGACCTCTCAGTGCATCTTATTCCCTGTCTTTGAATGGAGGCGATGGCAACAGGTCATCCCAAGAACTCTAAGTGTGCCCTGCAGACTGCTCTGTGGCATCTCCGTAATGACTGAGGAAAGGGAGCAGGAACTTGACCCCCAGAGCTGCCTGCCCCACAGGACACAGCGGTCATGGTGAAGTAGAAACACCTCTTAAGTTTTGTGCTTGACGCTAAAAATTAATGCGATTTGTACCCCACTTCATGCTATATTGTGTTTATAACCTGGAAGTGATTCAAAGGATTCCCAACTAGGGGGAAAACCAAAAATCAACCACAAAAGACTTCCTAGCAAGTTAAGCTTCTACCTTTCACTCAGGTCATGATCTCAGGGTCCTGCTCAGCGGGGAGTCTGCTTCTCCCTCTCCCTCTGCCCCTTCCCCTACCCTTCACTTGCATGTGTGTACTCTCTTTCTCAAATAAATAAGTAAATCTTAAAAAAAAAAGAAGAGAAAGAAAAACCAGTAACTACTGGTTAATGAACATGTCTCTACCAGTTATCAGGCCAAGAGCTTGCCTCTCTTCTGTAACTTGTGCCCAAAGTCATCTGGGTAGAAAGTGGCCAAGTAGGACTCCTAGTCGAGCCTGGATGACTTTAAAACCCAAGCCTGGGAACAACGCACTCGACAGCCCGAGGCTGGTAATGCCAGGGAAGGTGGTGGCTGGGAAGTGTGATGACCTCCCATCAGGTTAGACTCCAGGCCAGTTTTCTTCTGTTACAGTATTTTAAGAATCAAGAATTGGGTGAATATGTGGATTCAAAGATTTTTAATTTTACTTCTGGAAGCCCCATCAGTGATTTGCAAGGGAAGAGCCTCAGAAAGTGGTAGAAAGGTACATGTACAATCAGTGTTCTCAAGATGACCTTAGAAAATTCTCAGGGCACTTGGCTGGCTGGGTCAGTAGAGGGAGTGGCTTTTGATCCCAGGATCATGATTTTGAGGCCCACATCGGGTGTAATGATTACTTAAGTAAATAAACATTTAAAAAAAAATTCTCAATGATAGCCTTATCCTGTTGAGAGGATAGATCACTCATTTCATTGGTCCTTCTTTCTGAGGGCAATACTCAGGAGAGCATGCTTCCACTGAGGAGATCTCACTGGTGCGGAGGACCTGGGAGGGTCTCTAATTTTCCACAAATGCCATCATTTTCAACGTGTGATATTCTCCCGCATGATCAACTTTTTCATCTAGTTCTCAGGCTTGTCTTGGGCAGTAGACAATTCAATTTGCATTGCAGTTGTCTGAGAGGGACCAGCCTGGAAAAAAATATTTGTAGAAATTAGATATCTGCGAGCCACATTTCCAAAGCTTTTATCCCCTCTCCCTTTATCCTGAAGTCTGTCCATAGACCAAACTAACTAGTTAAGACCATAGGAGGCAGTTTTCATTCATCTTGTCTTCCAGTATCTGAAGGTCTCCCGGGCTGTAACTGGTGTATGGAGTACCACAGATAGACAGTGAGTTTATTTTCCCCCATGAGGAGGCCCCCACCCCTTGGCAAATCCCTTACTGGCATCTCAGAAAGCGCCCCTGGCTTTTGGGGCCTTTGTGGCTGTCAGAAGTTTGTCGGGTCCAAGCCTACCTCCAAGCCCACTTTGTCTCACCTGCCAGCAGCCAGACCTGTGGCCTGTGGACCCTAAGCGGGCCACGCGGTCTGCTGCCTCCTTCTTATGCTCCAGCATCGGAGCATGGAAGAGAAGGGTTGAGACTTCCTCCTACTCCCCCTTCTTAGACCTGATGCCTCTGGTGCTGTGAGCTGAGAGGAGAATGGGAGATGGAAGAACGCTCTCTTCACTTAGTTGTGTTGGCTTGGTCCTATCTCAGCTGGCTATTCCAGCTTTTCCAGCTAGCCCCGCTGAACGTCAGTGCCTTTCTGGGCAGCAGGTGTGCACAGCGACCTGGATGGTTCAGTTCCAGCTGCAAGGTGATCTCTTTGGCTCCCTCAGCTCTCCACCCCCACCCCACAACCTCCTGCCTCTGCCAGGGCCCCTTGCCCATCAGGCAGATCTTTTGAGTGGGGTCCTGGCAGGATGGCAAGACCCTGGCCAGCATCCAACTGGTCTAGAAATTTTGCTCGCATTCTCTCTATCCTACTTTCTCTTCTCTTCTTCCTGCTCTAGTCGGACCAAAGAGCAGATGAACAAGTCTGCTGAGTAAATACCAACCAGGGGCATGAGGTACCTGTCTTTTTGCATGCACCCTCAATCTCTATGAGTGAATTTCTTGGAGCCCTTCCACATCACCTGTCTTGGGGATGAAAGAGTGGCACTCGCCTCTCCCCCAAATAGTGGAGAGACAGGAAACACACAGTCCTTCCTGTACATAGTTCACTAATTGCCTCTTGCGCCAGCTTCCATGTCTGCTTAGATATGGTTGGAGCAGAGCCTACTCAGCTGCCTCTCAAATAGACCCCGACTGGGGTGCCTTGCCCCAATTGTTCCTGACTCTTTGGAACCCGGAGGACGTAGCACTAAGTCTTCACCCTCACTTCGGGGTCCAAATTGCACTGCCCATCCTGTTATACGTAGTTAGAGGGTTTTCATCTTTATGAGACTCTTGCCAGAAGATGAGTGGCACAAACGCACTTTCCCAGCCTCCCTTGCAGCTGGGGTAGAGGTTTGCTACCCAGCCTCTGACGCTCACCTATATAATCCCGGACTTTGAGTTAGAAAGCAGCAATATAAAGAATTAGAGACTTGGTGGAAATCCCATGTGGCAAGTGGCAGTGGCCACCAGAGCAATACCCAGTTTCTCGGGGCACAGTGACAGCAGTGCACGGATCCCCTGTCACTGGGGTCAGCTGTTCAAGCCACAGAGTCTGCATGGCCGCCATGTTGCTAATGCCTTCACGGATGCCTTCAACCAGGGGCGCCGCTCTGGGCTGCGCATGCTCTGAGCCTCCTGAGATTCCATGGGTGGAGCCGGTATCTTTTCAGTAGTTTCTTCAATCAAGCACCCTCCCCCACGGCTTAAACAAATGTGTAGCAGTGTAGTTAAGATGGTTTTCAAAGTTGCTTCCTGTTTCATTACATATTTGTCAAAAAAGATGATGAATCAAATGATGCTATTTTTGGCAAAAGTTGCTTTAAAAAAATCTCGCCAACACACTGTAAAACATGAGTGGAAAACACTTCTGGGCAAATTACCGTTAGTGGCTGATACAGTAGTTGTTGCTGACCTCATATTTTGCAGTGGTTTTTTATTAGAGCTCTCCTTCTGAAGATTTGACTGCTGTGGGGTTGATTCTACCTTCACAAATACCCTTGATTTGTTTTTCTAGTTGACGTTGTCCTTGATTAAAAAATAACTTTAAGTAATATTGAAAACTTTCACCAGCTTTTTTAAAGCATCCAGAAATTTTATTCATGACCTTATAAATGAAGTAACCCAAAGTGAATAAAATGGCCAAATTAAGAGCATATCCAAATGTAAGGTAAATAAATATTGTTAATTCCTGAAGGTTTTACTGATCACCTGCTCTGCACCAGATGCAAGGCTAAGTATTTATTGTTTCATCTAATACTTACAACAACCCTATGAAGCCAGCATTATCATTTCCATGTTAGAGATAAGGAAACTGAGGCTGGCCAGATTAAACCGCCTCATTCTTTCAGCCAGTCATTCAAGTACATTCATTATATTGATGATGTCATTCCATAACAGCACCTTCTTCAGGCTCTCTTAGACCTAAAAAGATGACTTTATCTACAATGAAGAGCATAGCATCTCCTTTCCATGCTTCCCAAGGTGTGTCAGTCACCGTTCTGCCGCAGAGAATCAAATCCTTTGTAGCCAATGGTGAACAGAAAGAGCTTTGTTATGCAGTGCATGGAGAAACAAAGCCTCAGTACAGGTGTGGAGAAACACCTACAAGAGCCACATGGCAGAACTGGGCCACCACAGGAAGCACATTGGATTCAGAAACATACGAGCTCTTCTTGCAGCGGGAGGCTACCTCTGCCATGTCCTGAAGCTGCTCTAGACCTAGCTCACCTCTGCTCAATTCTGCAATGGCAAACAGATGCCCGGCACCAGCTCTTTTCTACACTGAACTTGTTTCCTAAGTCAAGTCTAGAGCAATACAATAAAGTCAAGTTCAGTATTAACTCATGGTCAGCTTAACATAGGTGCAGGTAGGTATGTACTGAAAAAGTTATAGATATGTGTATTACGTGGGTTAGGAAACACCCGTATTTTTCCTTGATCTGTCAACTGAGAAGTCCAGAGGCAGTGATATCCTCAGAGCAATGACCACACCTCCCTCCCCCCACCCGGGCCTCCACTCCTACCCGTCAGGCTGGGGAGTCATGGACATAGAAACAGGGTGTGGGGGACACCACTGAGGCAGTGACAGGGAGAGAATCCAGAGAACCACAGATCTTTAGATTGGGTGAGGGGAGGAAGAGCATAAAGGAAGCCTCAAGAAATGGGAGAAAAAACAAGAGGGGACAGAGTCACAGACCTAGGGAGTCTTTCTAGAAGGATCAAGTGGCCTCCAGACCAGATGCTGCTCAGAGGGGCTGAGAGTGGACATGACAGGTGACGTTGACATGGCAGGTGACTATCAAGGTCAGTGGGATCTTAGTAGAGAATGAAAATGAGAGAATGAAAAAAACACTCCAGGCTAAGGAGACACAATCAGAAAGAAAAAGGGGGGCCAATGAAGAATGAGCCATGTTTAGGGGGAGAGAGAGGCAAAGTCTTTGGAATTTCCAGTTCTAGGAATTCCTATTCTACTCCATAGACATTAGGGAACCAAGGCAGGGTGTTGAGTAAGAGGAGTGTAATTAAGAGAGGACAAACTTTTTTTTTTCTTTTCCCAAAGTTGATTGCATGCATGGTTCCTCTCTGGGAATACTGAGATTCAGCCAGATTTCTCTAAACTGTAGTGTTTTAAGAATTAGGACCCAATGCTTTTGTGTCGGTCCTTGTTAGGACTGAATGGGGTGAGAATTCATTTCATGTGATTACATGGGACCAAGGCACTTCCTGATGTACCTACACTTGAGATTTGGGGAATGGGATGTGGAAGATATGGGGACTGGTAATTCTGATGAGGATTTAGTTAAGAACTCAATTTTCCCAGACTTCTAATACTGACTGCCTGATGTTTTTTTAATAGGAACTGTTGATATGTTCTAATTACGGTGGGTTATTTATGGGATCAGGTCTCATCTCTCCACTCAATTATGTTTTGTTTGGGAAATTTGCGTACTTTTATGAGTTTGGTTCTTAATTGAGTCTGTTGTCTTCCCCAAAGATGCACTTGGTCTGGGGACATACTCGTTTGTGGCTT
This sequence comes from Spilogale gracilis, assembly GCA_004023965.1. Taxonomy (NCBI): domain Eukaryota; kingdom Metazoa; phylum Chordata; class Mammalia; order Carnivora; family Mephitidae; genus Spilogale; species Spilogale gracilis. The sequence continues at coordinate 41,058 of PITA01011795.1, read as the reverse complement.
TCTCTCTGCCAGAGATCCCGATACTTCTTCCCTTTTTCTTCCTCTCATTGATAAAATCCGAAGCCAGATGGAAGGAGGCTTCCTCCTTCCCAAGTCTTGGCACCACCTATAGTTGCGCTCCTGGCCCATGGCTTCGCTTTGCAGACTCAGCTTATAGCCCTTCCTTTATATTTTGGAGACAGGATCCTTTAAAACTGTGCCTGGGTATCAGATATCTTTGAAATTCTGAGAAAACTAAAAATTTCAGGTGCTTGGCCTCCAGAGACACATTTGATACTCTGAACTGGAACATATTTATAGATGTTTCTTTATGGAGGAGAGATTTCTGATTTATTATCCTGGAGAGGTTCCCTGCTATGAGTAAATCACCCTTAGGTCTAGGAATATTCGTCCTGGTGTATTATTTTGGAGGCTGGATTCCTTCCGGCACTGCAAGGTGACTCTGTTTCCATAATAAACATGGATCTACACTATTTGAATGGCCACATATATATTCTGTGTTATGGATACATGATAATTTGTGTAAAACCAGTTTTCTGTTGGTGGGTATCTAGGTGGTTTTCAACCTGTGATGAGTAACTTTGGACAGGCATCATTGTGCATATCCATCGTTCTTTCTAAAAGATCAATTCCTATGGGCTCCTGGGTGGCTCAGTCAGTTAAGCATCTGCCTTTGGCTCAAGTCGCGATCTCAGGGTCCTGAGATCCAGCCCCACATCAGGCTCCCTGCTCAGGGGGAGTCCGCTTTTCCCTCTCCCTCTGCCTGCTGCTCCTCTTGCTTGTGCTTCCTCTGTCTCAAATAAATAAATAAAAATCTTCATTAAAAAAAATAAAAGATAAATTCCTGGAAGGCAAATTGCAGAGTCCAAGGGCAAGTACTACATTGAGACTTGTTAATTAAAGACTATAACATACCAGTCTCAACAGATGGGATTCCAACTGGAGCAGAGGGTCTGAGTAGGGAAGTGGAAGCCTGGGGACAGGAACAGGATGTGTGAATGTATGAATGCTAGGAAGTGCAGCATTGTTTTGATCTTTGCTAAGCTACTTTAAGACAAAACCGGTCATGATGAGATCAGGTCAGTGACAGTCCCCTGTTCAGGCACAAACTTCAACTCCACCGTGATTTTCAAGATGTCCTCATCCTTCCTTGCAGAGCATAAAGCACAAAAGCAGGTGTGAAATAAATGCTTGTTGGCCTGAACTGAGTCAGCAGAGAAGTCTATAATCTTCCTGTTCCTTTAAAGCCCTTTCAGCCTAGACTTTGTGGGATAAAAATGCAACAAAGGAGGACCTGGTGGAGGGGCCCAATTTATCATCATTTTGTGATTACAGGGAAGAATTTCATCCTCCAGACAGCCTCTGTTTCTGGTCATTTACATTCCTGATTTTGATTCTATGGCCTTTCAGACATGAAGGAAATATGTAATAGAGGGAAATTGTGAAATATTAGTGCAATCATTTATCATGTTCATTGAAGAGGGGTACTGATTCCCTGGAATACTCATGAACCCAGGGATGCTTCCAGCATCTAAAGATTGCTCTCCCATGATACACCCTTCTCTGTCTGCTCAGCAGGGTCATTCAAGCCCCCAGAGGCTCTCCATGGCACTGATGTGGGTGTTTTCTGGGGACTGGGCAAAATCCCCCCTCTTGAGGGAGCTGTCTTTGCCCTTTTGTCTCCCAATCTGACCATAGCTCCCAGTTCTGCTTCCTGAGGAGTGTGCTCCATTAAGCTGGGAGCCATTGCTGTCTTTTTCTGAGCCCATTTCCTCACCCAGTCAGAACCTCACAGGCCATATACTGCCACTTTCTCTCCCACCGGTCTCAACCAATGGTCTCAACGAGAAGTCGGTATCCACCTTCTAGTGCTTCCATAACAAATTACCACAAACCAAGTGGCTGAAAAGCCCCACCATTTTTTATCTCACAGTTCTGTGGGCCAGAAGTCTGCACACAGCACCCCACCGGGTTTTGGCCTGAAGGGCTCACCTGGTGGGGGCGGGGTGGGGCTCTTACCCAGAAGCCCCAGGGCAGATTACGCGTCTAAGCCCATTCCAATTGTTGGTAGAATTCAGTTCCTTGTGGCTGTAGGACTGAGTCCCTATTCCCTTGCTGGCTGCCCACCGGGCCTGGGTCTTTGCTGCCAGAGGCCGCCTGCATTCCTTGTGGCTGCTTTCTATGTGGTTCCCTCCAGCAGCGCTGCCAATCTCTTTTCTCCTTTTGCATCTCTCCAAGTCCAGCCAGAGAGACTTCTCAGCCTGTAAGGGCTCCCCTGGCTATATTAGGCCACCTGAATAATCTGGGATCATCTCCCTACTTTAAAATCCCTTCTGCCATTATAACCTTACATGTTCACAAGTGTTAGGGACTAGCGGGTGGATATCTCAGGGGTAGGGGTCACTCTGCCCTCTTCGAGGGGGGTGACAGGAATCCAGCCTTCCTCACTGCCGTCTGCCCCACAAGGTCTAGCAGGGGGCCCAGAGCTCCATCCCCCCGGAGTCACCCTTTTCTCAGAGGTCTCTGTAGTCCATGGTCCCAGCCAGTTTATGGGGAAATTGGCTTCTGTGCAAATAATGTCAATTATCCCTTCTTCCTGTATAACACTCTGAAATTGCTAAAGCAAGGGAGGTGAGGAAACAGACTCAAAGAGGGCAAGTCAAGTGAGGAATGAGAGCCCCACCAGGTCCTGAGGGCACTCTTCAAGGGCCAGAAGTAGGTTTCAGGTCTCCAGGCTGCCAGCCCATCACTCTTTTAAAATCTGGAAAATTCCTTGCATCCGGAAGCCAAGTAGCTAAGGAGTGTATCTTCCAGTATCCCAAGAGAATCCCAAGGGAGAAGTTGGCAAGCCAGCTGGAAGTTTGACAGTCAGTCGTGGGGCTCCAGCTGCTAAGAATTTGCAATGGCAGGACTCCCCCAGAGTGAAAGGCACATTCTGGTCGCTGGCATAACCTAAATGGAGACACCAGCTTGGATAGAGCCTCCCTGCCTTTTCCAAGCTGACACATGGCTCTGAGTTGGCCACGGTTCATCTCTGGGTAACAGTTTGAAAGAAAGGAGAACAAGTAAGAGAATCACAGAACGGCAGAGCCAAGAGACTATTTAGACATTATTTAATCCAAACCCTTCACCTGATTATAGAGATGGAACATTTGAGGCCCACACTGATGGCGAGATTGCCCAAATGAGCATTAGACTCATGCCTAAGATCCAGCCAGTCTGCTTTCCAGAGCAGAATCCAGTTCTCAACTCCGTAATATCTGGGTCCTTTCCATGCAGCCATCCTGTGGGCCGACCCACACAACCCACAGCGTTACGACTTACACTTGCGTATATTGCGTATATACAAGAACACAGTCTGTGTTCACCCACATGTGATGCATCAGCAATCTTTTTTCTTTTTTAGGATTTATTTTAGAGAAAGAGAGCATGTGCGAGTGGGGGCGGGGTGGGGTAGAGGGAGAGAGAGTCTCAAGCAGGCTCCATGCTCAGCATGGAGTCCGACACGGGGCTCAATCCCACCACCCTGTGATCACTACCTGAGCCGAAACCAAGAGTCGGATGTTTAAATGACTGAGCCACCCAGGCGTCCCACCAGCAGTCTTTTTATTTTTTTTTAAGATTTTATTTATTTATTTGACAGAGAGAGATCACAAGCAGGCAGAGAGGCAGGTAGAGAGAGAGGAGGAAGCAGGCTCCCTGCTGAGCAGACAGCCCGATGTGGGACTCGATCCCAGGACCCTGAGATCATGACCCAAGCCAAAAGCAGAGGCTTTAATCCACAGAGCCACCCAGGCGCCCCCCACCAACAGTCTTGATAGAATTTCTGGTTGAGGGCCTGAACTCTGGGGCCAGATGATGTGGGTTCAAATCCCTACACATTAACCTTGGGCAAGTTACTTAACCTCTCTGTGCCTCAGTTTCCCCATTTATAAATGAGAATAATAATAGCACCCATGTTATAGGGTTGTTTTGAGGATTCACTGAAATACTATATGTAAAGGGCTTAAAATAGTGTCTGACATTTGAGTCCTGAGAAATTGCTTGCTATTGCTATTTCTAGAAAGGTTACTACCATGCCGGCCTGTTGTTCTCTTGGTTGGGAAATCATAACCTAATAAAAGTAATAATCCCATACAGCAATATTCACAAGCTGAAACGCCTAGGAGGGCCAGGAATAGAAGTGCACTGGGTATAAGAAACATCTTGTGACCCCCTCAATTCTATTTGTTCTTGCATTCTGAAAGAGAAATGAACAGAGAGACACACTTCTCCACTATAGGAAAACAACCATGCAAGCATAGTGAGAAAACAGAGCTTGTGTGTTGGCCTCAGGGGCAGGGACAAGAAGGAGCGGTGGGGCCGCGGGGCAGTGGCGGCGGGCACCCGCCCCCCTGAAGGGATGGTCGCTATCCACTTTCAGTTGATTACTGCCACGTGGGAATTCAGATCTGGTGCTGTCAGATCTCTTGACTCTTTTTCAAGAGAAGCCAGGAATCTGCGTTTTTAATGTAAAATCTTCCAATTATTAAATGTTGGCTCAACTCTTTGCAAACATTGGATGAGCCAAACAAAACATCTGTGGTCCAGACTCAGCTGCAGCTGCCAGGACTCAGTTTCTGCCCTGTATTTGTGTGCTGTCCTCGTCCTCTTACTTAATCATATGGCGGCCACGTGAGTACCCCTGGGTGGCTTTCAGCGGCCCCCTCTGGGGTTGAGATCCGGAAATCCAGTGGGTGGAAGCTCTCCACAGGTGACTCCACTGGTGAGGAGCACCCAAGATCACAGACTGGATTTTCCAAAGAAGACAGCCTCCCCGTTCCTAAGATCTGTCCTTTCCTTCTCTGGGCCTTTAATTTTCCCACTAGCAAAACAGATAAAGACTGCCCGAGTTTTCACCCAGTGCTTCCTAAGGATGATCACCACTTCAAGCTACCCCTTAACACACGTACCCTAGGGAGTGTGCTTCACAGGAGGACCTCTGCTGTTTGGTCTCCTTGCTTCCCTTCCATGGGGGAACTTTCCTTCTCCTCTCCATGTGTTTCTGGTGGAACCACCAATTGTGGTACGCAGTAAAACTCCCACTGGCCAATCATGCTTCTCCATCCTCCCGGCAACAGCAACTAATTAGTTGGGGGGTGGCGGAGTGTGTGTGATACGAGCAGGGTCTAGAGGGACCTTGTCTGGGACTGCCATGCAGGTTCTGGGAGATGGAAGCACTTTCTCTTATGGGCTTGGGAAGCTGGGGCTGCTGGTGGCCAGGGCCCCACCCAGTGGGAAGGCATCTCTGCTCTAGGAGAGAAAGACACCAACATGCAGAAAGGCAAAGACAAGATTCACCTGCAGAGGGACATATGGTGGTCCAGAATCCAGTCCTTAGTTCCTGATGCCAAGACCCGGTCCCTACAGCCCTTCCTCAGCTTCTGTGGGCTACCTCCTGATGCACCGAACCATTGGAACCAGTCCATTCCCTGAGCAAGTTGGGCTTCTGTTAATTGTAAACAAAAAGTTCAGATGATTGCATTAGAATCTAAGGTCCGTGAGAACCTAAGTGTGCAAGAGTGGGGCTGTATCAATCTCTCTCTTTTTAAAAAGATTTTATTTATTTGTCAGAGTTGGGGAGCATTAAAAAAGGAGAGAGGCAGAGGGAGAAGCAGTCTCCCTGCTAAGCAAGGAGCCGGATACAGGTCTTGATCCCAGGACCCTGGGCATCATGACCTGAGCCGAAGGCTTACCCGACTGAGCCACCCAGGCACCCCAAGGGGGTCGTATCAATCTTGTTCACTGCTGCACCCTCAGTGCTGTGAATAGTACCTGGCCCGTGGCAGGTAAATATTTGTTAAAATAAAAAATACATGAGTCTTACCTCCTAGAATCCTTACACAGACCCTGCTAGGGAGGCATGTTCTCTAAAGTGCTGTGATAATGTAAGGGCCAAGTTCACCAGCTAGGCAGTGGCAGTGGCCAGGGTCTGATATTAATCTTAAACCTGAAATTGGATCACCTCCCAGCCTGACAGCTCCCTTCTGACCTGTTTCCTTGCTCCTTCCCCTCACCATGCAGGGCACAGACTTCATTTAATCCCCTTCTGCTGAAACCCTTTACTGGTGTCTCCTGGTCTGCCAGTCAGTGGCTGGAACTGGAACCCATCGGCAGGCCCATGTCCCACCGTCTGTGCCTTTCCTGCTGCCTCCTGCTGTGTGGCCTTGACTTTCAACAGCACCGCACTTTCCAGACGGAGGTTCCCCGCCTGGTGGGCTCCCCCCATCTACCCGTCCAACTCTGTGAATCTGTTCCAAGTTTCTGGCAAGTTATTGGAGCCTCAGTTTTAAATCTTTTTCATATGCAAGTAGTTTATTCTCATTAAGAGAAATCCTATCTTCTGCTTGTTTAACTCTGTCAGTTAAATCCGTTAAGTTTATTTGTGTTTGCCCAGTGGTAATTTTTATTGAGAGAACATCTGACACCATCTGCAGGGAGGAAGCTGAAGCAGCCCACGGAGTGCCCTGGCTCTGGGACTGATTTTCCCAACATCCCCACCACCCAGAGCCGCTCCTTCCATCTAGTGCAAGCTGGCCACAGGGTTGCTCATCTCTAGGTCCTTTTGAATTTTGATGTGGCATAGGAACAGCCTTGACTTTTAAATTTCACATTGTGTGTGTGTGTTGTTGTTGTTGTTGCTGTTGGAGGGGCTTTCAGAAAAGGGTACTTCTCAAAGGCCAGGTTTAATGATTTCATGCAGGGTGTAATGAGCAGTTTCCTGCCTTCAGATGAAGGGGAAAACCCAGAAATTATCCTGCTCAATGTAATAGCATCCTCCTCTGAGTCTCTGCTGCTCTTGGTACCTTTAAGAAGCCCCTGACACCTTTTTCCTCAGGCCAGATTCATCTGCCCTATTCCCATTCTAGGCTCCTTAGGCTTGAGTAAGGGCTGTGTATACCCAATGGTTTACCAAATAGAATGTCTTGTATATAGTAACCTCTGTTCATAGTTTGATGAATGAATGAATGAATGAATGAATGATTCCGTGAACTTCATCCCCGGCACACAGTCCCTGCCTTCCCAGAATGTACACTGTCAGAGATGACCACAAGTGAATGGCCCCAGGAGTTCCAGGGAGGCGATTTTCATTGTTCCTGTTTTATAAATAAGCCTTTTTAAACATTTGTTTTCTTATCGTTCTTTTCTTTAAGGAAAAAAAAATCCTCACCCAGTTAATCAAAAGTTTCCTGTGTCGGTTCTTTCGATGCAAATTGCATTTTCCAAAGAGCATAGAACAAAAGATAACCACAATTACAAAGCCAGGCAGCTCAGAAAGATAAACTGTAGATGCCAGAGCAGAAAAGAAAACAAAACTTAGTCAGGACTTTGTAAACTCCCCTCACTCCCACCCAGGATTTTTAGCATTTCATTTTGATTTTAAAGAAGCTTGTAACAAATTGAGCTTTTAACTCTAATTAGGTTGTCCAGAGAGCTGGTGAGCTCACTGTCACTGGAGGTAAGCAAGTAGAGATGGGAGGACTCACAGCAGAGAAAATCGAACAGAAACTAACTAAACTATAATGAAGAGTTGAATAATGTGCTCTAAGGACCCAAAAAATGACAAATTCAACTCCACAACCGGGGGACAGAAACGAATAGTGTAAGATTTAGGCTCTGGAGGTCCTGAGGCTGAACCTTGGCTCCAGTGATGAGGAGGTGTGTGGTCTTAAATTACATAACTTCTCAGGTTAAATGAGATCTAACTTATAAAGCTGGCACAGAGTAAGTTAAATATGCTAGTCTCCTTTATTGGTAGATTGCAAGATTGGCCCAAACTTCTCCCATCCGTGTAGCATGCCCACCTGCAAAGTGATATTACCTCTCCTCCCTTCCAGAGGCAGAATCTCTATCTCCCGGTGGGAAACTGGGTGTGGTTGTGGGATTGCTTTGGCTATTGGAGCTTTTGCAGATACTGCACCAGCAGAGACTTCCAAAATATACTTGAGAACTCTGAAACTAGGGCCATATGAGGGAGCCTGGCCTAGTCTACTGGATGGACAGGGACAGGTGGCTAGTTTCCCGTGCTCCCTCTAGCCAGTACGTGAGGCCACTCCAGACCCACCAGCTGACTGCAGAATTGTCTGGTCGGGCCACAGATTCTTGAGCAATAATAAAATGGTTGTTGTTATGTGCCACTAGGTCTTGGGATGTTTTGTCACACAGCAGCAGCTCACTGTTACAAGTCGACTGGGAAGTTATTTTGCCATTTAATAAGACGAATCAATGAGGAAATGAAATTTGCTTTTCAGAAACTCACTTGATAGATGACTTTGTCATAGGCAGATATCTCTCTTAGCAAGGGCCATCTGAGTGGATAGAGCTGTCAGAACATAGTTGAGGGATGCCTGGGTGGCTCAGTGGTTAAGCTTCTGCCTTCAGCTCAGGCATGATCCTGGAGTCCCAGGATTGAGCCCCGCATCAGGCTGCCTGCTCGGCGGGAAACCTGCATCTCCCTCTCTCACTCTCGCTGCTTGTGTTCCCTCTCTGGCTGTGTTTCTTTCTGTCAAATAAATAAAATCTTACCAAAAAAAATAGGGTGCCTGGGTGGCTCAGTGGGTTAAGCCTCTGCCTTTGGCTCAGGTCATGATACTGGAGTCCTGGGATTGAGCCCCGCATCAGGTTGCCTGCTCGGCGGGAGGCCTGCTTCTCCCTCTCTCACTCTCGCTGCTTGTGTTCCTTCTCTGGCTGTGTTTCTTTCTGTCAAATAAATAAAATCTTACAAAAAGAAAAATAGGGTGCCTGGGTGGCTCAGTGGGTTAAGCCTCTGCCTTTGGCTCAGGTCATGATCTCAGGGTCCTGGGATCAAGGCCTGCATCAGGCTCTCTGCTCAGCAGGGAGCCTGCTTCCTCCTCTCTCTCTCTGCGTGCCTCTCTGCCTACTTGTGATCTCTCTCTCTCTCTGTCAAATAAATAAATAAATCTTAAAAAACAAAACAAAACATGGTGGAATTATTTGTTAGGCTTTAGCCAATGTGATCTGCAGAAATGCATGTTATGCCTAGAACAATGAATTTTCATGCTTGGGCTGCTAAATCCAATTTCAGCCATATCTACACAAGGGTTGCATGTCAGGGAAACCCCCTGGTCCTCCCAGCGAGCAGGCTGGCTTGGGGCATCGCTGGTGCTCTTCCTCTAGGATAGACTATCTGTGATCCTCAGGGAAAAACAGAGAAATATTCAAGCATTATTTAGAGCCCACTTTAATATTACCTAAAAAGCACCACTCACAGGCTTTGATGTCTTAGCTTGGTAGAAATAACACTTCCCTCATCAAAAAAGTTGTTTGATCCCTGAATCCCATTTTTTTTTCTTTTAGATATTAACTCAGAGCATTCAGTCTTCCCTGGGGATGAAGTGATAAAAGCGGGTAGTTGATTTAGTGAATACAGTTATTTAACATCATTATTACTGCAGAGCTGCAAGGGGGCACTCTCTCTTTCCTGCTGACCATGCCATGACTCCCGCCCCCACCCCCACAGTCCCCAGCTGGTTCTCACACCATCTCACGCAAGATCATGGTAGCTCTTCTCCTGCCTCTCCCTTTCCTACCCTTCTAGACCCTGGGTCTCCATGCCACTGGAGTCATCTTTTTAAAGTGCCATTTGTTTGTGATTCCCTTGCTCTGCAATCTGCAGTAGCTCCCTATTGCCTGAGTCCCTGGGAAGTCCATCCAAGATCAAAGTGCTGGCAGAGTTGGTTCTTTCTGAGGGTAAGGCAGGGGCATGTTCTGTCCTAGCTTCCAGGAGCCTCGGGCCATCCTCGGCTGGTAGAGGCATTCCCCCTGAGTCTTCACCTCACCTTGTGTGTGTGTCTGTCTCTGTGGCCAAATTTCCCCTTTTCACAAGGGCAGCAGTCATACCGAATGAGGGCCTACCCTCACGACTTCACCTTAACCGGATCATCTTCAAACACCCCATTTCCAAAGAGGGTCACGTGCATAGGTACAGGGGTATTTGGGTGGGCTCACTCACACATAACATCTCATCTGGAAGGGCTTTCATGGGCCGTGCCACACTCCCTGTCCTGGGAAGTCCCAGTTCTGGCTACAACATTGCTCATAGTTATGTCTGAGTTCCCATTTCTGTTCTTCCACCTCCCAGGTCACTTATGTGCTCTGTGCCTCAATTTCTTCACCTTTAAAATGGGGATAATATCAGTACTTACCTCCAGGATTGTGGGGAGCATTAAATGAATTCATACAAGTAAACCCTTTGAATAGCGCCTGCTCATAAGAAGTATTCCATGAATGTTAATTACTATTATTTTCATGTTTTTTGAAGACTTCCCTGTTTCTTCCCTCCAATGAGGTTCTCTCTTTCACTGCCTCCAACTAGAAGGTTGTGGTACCCCAAGGTCACACGGCAAGTGAAAACCCAGACCTCTTTACTGAATCCAGTGCTGGTCCCCCGGCCTTGAGTCTCCACACTGCTTACCCTCTTCCGGCTCCTTTCTGCCATCCCAAATTGTTCCAAGGTTGAGCCATGAAAATCTTCATTTTCTGAAAATCCTAGCTTCCAATCCAAGCTAAGTGTGCCCTAAGTGTTAGCAGCCGTTGTTCTGTTTTGTGTTAATTCGTCACTCGGGGATACGGAGGGGACGGGAAAAGCCTTGAGCGCTGGCTAATAGATTTCTCCAGAGTTCGCCCCCAGTCTTCATCAGCATCCTAATTATTCCACACCTTTTTAATAGAGGAAGCATTAGCATTCCTCAACTGCGTAGGGGTCTGATTGAAATAATGTCTCCCGAATTATCTTTTCATAAACCAAAAAGATAGATAAATAAGTGGGAAGCTCCACAGACACAGCCTCCTCTTGGATTGGTGGCTGGCCAGGGTCCCAGGGGGTGTGTGAGGGGACAGTGCATGGGATGTGACTGCATTTGACCCGCTGAGCTTTAGAGACCTTGCCTGTTTCCTTTGCTCCTCCTCCCTATCCTTCCTCACTGTGCTCATCCCTCATGGCCCAGTTCACACCATATTCCCTCCTACTTCAGGAAGCCTTCCTTGACTTCCTTCCCCAGTTACGTGTAGAATATATGCCACCAGACCTGGTTCTTAATTCTCTCAAGCACCATTGCCATGGTCCCATGGGTGTGGCCCTTGTCACCTTGTTCTCTCTGTAGCTGCCGGCATAAGCACAGCCCCTAGTAAATCTCAGTATGTAGCTGTTGACTTAACAGTCTGAGTCTTCATGTGCCCTGGCCCCTCCATCTCGCTCCCATTTCAGCAGTGCCTCCAGAGAGGACCATTCCGGAGGGCTCAGCTAGCATCTGTGAAATGCAGAGAGGAGCTTAATGAGCAAGGGAGATCTTCCCAACAGCCGTGGTCTCAGCAGGGAGGGCGCTGCCTCAGAAGATACAAAGCTCACCGTCTCTAGGTGCATCTGAGCAGCAGATGGGAGACCATCCAGGGCTCAAAGACTCTAAGGCTCCGTGGCTCCAATGTCCCATGGTTCCAGGCTCCAGTGACACCAGGGTTCGGTTCTGTTTCATGTCATCCTTTGCAAAGGGAAGCCCAGCCCCTTTTATGAGCTCCCAGGCCGTGTGTTAAGAAGGAAACGTGTAGCCGACACCCATCACTTTGTTAAAACTGGTACGAACAGAACATCTCACATTTCAGAGCTGTCACTCCACTGAGAGTCATTCACATAAACAACAAGGTCCTCGTGGGTTTGATGGCAACACAAACACCACTTGTGACTCAATTAAGGAAGCGGTAATTAAAAAGGGGGAACAGCATGCTGTCTCTCCAATCATATCTTCCCACTGGGGCCTGGCCCACTGGATCTAGTGGGCTCTGGGGCAGTTAGGGGGTCTCCTGGCCCAGGCAGAGCTCACCCGACTGAGGCACAGAGGGAGGGAAGACATCGGGACACGCCTCCGGGAGCGCCCCGTGTCTCACACCAGCAAGCGGTATAAGTTAATAAAAATTACTGCAAATTAACAAAGTACATCTGAGGGGAAGCGCTGTTGCCCCCTGGAAATTAGCCATAGTTTCTTGGTTCTCAGATCATCATAGCCAATATTTTTAGTTTTCACTGTCTTAAGAACTTGGAGGTATTAAGTCATACCATTCTCATGAAATAAGCTGTCCTTAGTGGCTCTGTATTTCCAGATAAGGAAACTGAGGCACAGGCCACAGGTCGCTCAACAAGAAGAGGCAAAGTCAGGATTTAAATTCAGGGTGTCTGGCTCTAGAGCTCCCTCCCTTAATGAGCACTATACTCAGCTGCCTCTCACCTTGACAAAATGTTCTTTCCTGGGCTTGGGTCCTCTCCTAAAATCGACTTTGCCTATTGTTAAATGCCTACTCTGTTTCAGAAGCTATGCTATGTGCTTGACATAAGGGACCTCATCTTATGAAGTAGGTATTATAATTAGGCCCATTTTACAGATGGAGAAACTAGATGCCTGGAGAGTAAATGCTGTCACTTACCCAGCTGAGAGACAGAGCCTGGAATTAAATCCACATCTGCTTGACGCCAAGTATTCCAGCCTGCACTTCTTACTTCCCCTGGTATTGGGGAGAGAATTGGTCAAGGCCAAATAGTAGACTAGCATATTTTTTTCACTTATATCCTGCTAAGCTATGAGTGTGGGAGGTGGGGGCTCAGAAAGATATTCCTGTCCTCAAGGGAGTGGTTTAAATCGTGTTCCCCTAAATTCATGTTGGAGCCCTAATCCCCAATGTGACTGAACTCGAGAGATAAGGTTTCCAGGAGGCAGTTAAAGTTAAATGAGGCCATAAGGGTGAGGTCCTAACCTGATGGGATTGGTGGCCTTATAAGAAGGAGGAAAAAAGCTCTCTCTCTTCATGGACATGCACTGACAGCAGGCCCTGTGAGCACACAGAGGAGGTGGTTGTCTATAAACCAGGGAGAGACAACAGAATCACGCAGACACCGTGATCTCACACTTCCAGCCCCCAGAATTGTGTGAAAACACATCTTTCTTGTTTAAGCCACTGAATCTGTGGAATTTTGTTAAGGCAGTCCAACCTGACTGATACAAGGGTCTTATAATCCTTCTGAAGCACTAAAGCCAATGCATTGTGGCAAGCAGGAACTGTGGCTGACCCCTCTTCTACCCTGTGTGTGGCTGGATGGCTGGATAGATGGTTAGATGGATAAATGGGTGGATGGTGGATGGATGGATGGAGGGAGGGAGGGATGGGTGGAGGGATGATGGATGGATGGGTGGGTGGGTGGATGGATGGAGGTAGGTGGGTGGATGGATGGATGGATGATGGATGGATGGATGAGTGGGTGGATGGGGTGGGTGGGTGGATAGATGGATGAGTGGAAACCTGAGTACACATGTTATTCAGCTAGAGTTAGAAGCAATGCCCAAGAGGCACTTGGGTGCCTCAGTCACTGAATGTCTGACTTTGGCTCATGACCCCAGAATCCTGTGATTGAGCCCCTCATCGGGTTCCCTGCTCAGTGGGAAGCCTGCTTCTCCCTCTCTCACTCCCTCTGCTCATGTTCCCTCTCTAGCTGTGTTTCTCTCTGTCAAATAAGTAAATAAAATCTTTTAAAAAAGAAGCAATGCCCAAGGATCAATGGTGTTCTGGTAACTGTTCCATATGCATCTTGGTAGCTTCTCCATAATTTCTCCTCACCTTTCAGGGATGATTGAGGTCATGGAGGAGAAGCCTCTGCAGGCATCAAATAATCTGGATGCGTCTCAGGGAGCTGCAGCTCTGACCACATGACCAGTGGATTAACACTGGGTTCCAACCTACGAGGCAGCTCTCAGTAGTTGTGACTAACACAAATACACTGAACAACGGCATTCTGAAATGACTCCAATGTAGGCTTCTAATTCTATAAATCACATCCTCTAAGTTAGGGCAGGATGTTGTTTGGAAAGATTAACAGCTGTGGGAACCATGGGTCCAGGCTTAGTTTGGGGTGTGGCAAACATTTTCTGGGCACCAACTGTGTGCTGGGTCCCTTAAAGGGCTGCCAGAAACAGAGAGGTGAAACCATGCCTGCCTCGGAGGAACGCTCAGTCGGGGAGAGGCTTGTGAAGCCTTCACCCTCTATCCTCAGAAGCTCAGCGCGTTCACAGAGTGTCCGTTGACCTCTCCGCCCCACCCCTACCCCACCCAGGCAAACCAAAGGAAGACACATCTGTCCCCTGCCAAGGAACAGAGCACTTAAGCAATGTCCCTGAGGACAGCAGGCTCCAGACCAAAGGGCAGTCTCCACGGTTAGGTCGAAGGGGCTGAACAAGCAGAAGAAAGGTTAAAGGGCAACACTGGAGTAGGAAATTAGAACACATTTCAGTTTGGGCAGAGTGGTGGGGAAGGCATTGGTGGGGATGGGATAACGAGGCTCAACAGGAGGTAGGGCCCAAAGAAGCAAAGAGGCAGAGTGAGCTGTCTTTTAGGGCAGCAGACTTGGGTGGGCCAGGAAGACGGTTCAGCAGGAGGGTAGTGGCGGCCACGATCTGCCGAGTACCACACACCACGCATGGCGGGACCTCCCCAGGGGACAAGGTCAAGTGTGAAATTCCTGTGTAGTGTTTAACCCAGTGCCAGGTCTACAGAAGGAACAACTCTATGACAAAGTTTATATTTTCCCCATTTTTTTTCCTGAAGAGAAGTGAAAGGTCAGAGAGCTAGGATTCCAGGCCCTTTGGTCCCACCACAATCTGGCCAGAGCCATGACTCCTGTCCGGGTCTATACGGCCCAAGGACCACATACTCTCCATCCCCACTTCCAGGGGCTCCCTGCAGGTTCTCTGAAACTGGCAGAGCCTCCACCAGACCTCTCTGGCTCTTCTTTTTCCTTGTCTGTAATATGGGTTTGGGAATTCAGGACTGGATGAATCCATGTGATGAAGAAGCATGTGTCAAGTTCGTGGGGCACAGTGCAGTGAATGTGGAGGCAGTCAACGGCGTTCAGCTCCGAGTCTGTGCCAGGCACAGCTCTGAGCATCATTCAATCTGCTCATCATTCATGAGCATCATGCATGAACCCATGCAATCCTCACCCCAGCCCCAGGAGGGAGGGCCCACGAGCATCTCTGCTCTGCAGGGACAGGTTGCTGGGGAACTTTCCCCTTCGGTCATCTGCCTCCAGAGCCCATGCTCCTTCCCCCTGCAGAGAGTTTAGGCCTGGTGCCCAGAGAGGCCTGGCTCTCCCTGATGGTTCTGTGCCCTTTGGCAACTCACTGAACCTCTTGGGACTATTTATCTCTTGAATGGAGATTTAAATGCAAGTGCCCAGCTCACCGGAGCTGTTGGGAGGATTTCAGAACATGATGGACATAAAATGCTCAGCCCCGTGCTTGGCACATATAAGTGGTAGGTAGACGGCAGCAACTCTGCAAGCCAGGAGGAGGGTCAGCCCCTTCGGGGAGGAGAAGGGGAGGAGAGGATACTGTTACCTGCTCCAACTTGCTTCCGTGCCTGACCTCCCCACTTGGCTTAGGTAAGCCAATCCACCGTAGAGGCCATGGGCAAGACAGGCCTGGTCACCCACGCTCCCCAGGTCTTCTCCCCATGCTGTCCTGTCTCCCCAAAAGTCCATTCCTTGATCTTAACAGTCGCAGAGGCTTGAGGGCCAAGAGCGGCCAGGAGCTCCATAAACAAATACGTTTCAGGCAAGGCCACATTTGGGCCAGTGAATCAATAGGTTTTCCTTGGCCATTTGCAGAATCAAAGGCATAGTCAGCTCAAGATAATGCATCCTGCAAGAGGGCCGGGGGGCACAGCTGTCATCTTGGTCACCGAGAAGGAAAATCTATGTCCTCTCCTAGGTCCCAGAGCTCCTGTCACTGAGGGCTGCCCACTTTTTCTCCTGCATAAGCCAATGTGGGGCAAGTGACATGGGGCAAGTGGCAGTAGCTACTCTGGACGTGTACGTGTGTGTGTGTGTGTGTGTGTGTGTGTGTGTGTGTGTGTGTAGAGAAATGTGTTTGGTTTTTTCTTGTTGTTGTTTGTGTTTGTATGTGTGTGGTTTTTTTCTCCAAGAGGCCATCAGCATTCCGGCAGCGTCCTGAGAAATTCATCAAATTATTTAACCTTTGCTGGAATAAATAATACATGTGCTTTCTCAGGATTTATTCTGATTAAGCCGTTCTGGAGAGGTGCCAGGCCTGAGCCCGCCCCAGGAAAGGCAGGAAGGAGGCTGGTGGCACAGGATGGGAAATCAGGAGGCCAACTGAAGGCTGGATGGGAGGGGGGCCAATGAGGCCGGAGGGCCCTGGTGGCGGAGATGGACCCCTGTGGGCCCCTCCAGGAAGGCGGGATAGAAAGGAAAAGGGTGAATTCTGCCAGCCCCAGCTCTCAGCCTGCAGGGTGGCAGGAAGAGGGAGGCGCAGGGAGGAAAGAGCTGGACCAAAGATTGGGAGATGTGGCTCGGGCTGCCAGAGTACGTCTGTGTATACGGGAGGCTGAGAACCCGGAGGCCCGGGTTTGAATCCCAGCTCTGCTCTCCACCAGCTGTAGCCCGGCCCTCTCTGGGCGTCCCCATCCGCGCGCGGTTACCCAGGTGGCTCTGTCAAGTGCAACATCTGATAGCTACTGAGCGCTCCATAGATTTTGGGTTGGAAACATATGAAACTGCAGATATGTCACCAGCTTTACCCTGCAGAAGGACAGGTTCCCAGCGCTCAGCCCAGGCACGCATGTAGTGTGGACAACCGCACTATTGGAGAGAGTCTGCTCTGCGCTCTGGTCCGTGTGCCCCCAGCAAATAGCCTGATTTAACTTCAGTCCTTGGAAGTCTGTACAATTACTACCATCCTCATGTTTCAGATGGGAAAACTGAGGCCCAGAGAGGTCCGTGAACCCGCTGGAGGCCTCCAAGTTGACAAGAGTCTGAGCTGGGATTTGAATCCAGTGGAGTGGATCCCAAGAGCTCCTCTTGATGCATCCTAACATCACTTCTGCTTTGCCTTCCCCGGGAGAACACCACTGCGGTGCATGGCATAAGAAAGATAGAGAGAAGGCTCTAGGAGTCAGGATGTGATTGCCTGCATGGAGCATACACGGGAGATCATGATAAACTGAAAAATCTGAGCCCAACAACGACACGAAATGTGCAGAAGCGCGATTTCAGTGAGAAGCTCTAGATCAACTGCAGAGACACGGACAGGAAGACGTGACATGTGGGACTTCTGCGCACTCCATGGTCTCAGTGCATCGGAATAGATTTTAGAGATGGTCTAGAAGCCAGCCGTGGCAAACACATCTCTAGGAAAAGCCTGTGGATTCCAGGAAAAGGAGCCCCTCCCGTGTTTGTTCCCACTGGGGTCAAATACAGATGCTGGAGCAGGCAAGTCTTGGACACTGTCTGAGTCAGCCACCTGGGCCATACAGAATGCCACAGACAGGGGACTGCGATCACACACAGTTCCTTCCTTGCCGGTCCAGAGCCCAGAAGTCCAAGATCCAACTGTCATCAGGGTTGGTTTCTGGCTTGCAGGTGGCCACCTTCTCGCTCTGTCCTCACATAGCCTTTTCTCTGTATGTGCACACTTTTGGGGTCCCTTCCTCTTATAGGGACACTGGTCCTATTGGATTAGTGCTCCACCCTCATGACCTCATTTAACTTAATCACCACTTTATTAAAGACCCAATCTCCAAATACAGTCCTATTGAGTGTTAGGACTTCAACAATGAATGGGGGGGGGGGACAAAATCCAGTTCATACAGGTCAATACAGAGGAACGTTGGACAGAGCTGGTCTGACTCCAGAAGTGAGTGGAGGGCCTGGGGAGCCGCAGACTGGAGGCTCTGTGGCTGGACACAAGTCTCTTCCTCTGCTGGGGCCCTTCAGTTTCCTCTGCTGCTTAGTGGGGCAGTCACTCCTCTCCACAGTCCATCTGAGCCGTAACATTCTGATTCTCCAAATGTCTGCACAGCCAGGAGAGTAAGCTGGGGCTCTGGAGTCAGCATGCATGGGTTCAAATCTGGCCCCACCACTGAGCACTCTGTGGCCTTGGTCAAGTGACCTGAGCTCTCCCAGCTCCTTTCTTTATCATCTGCCCCAATGCAGGTAATCACAAATTCTACCTCTAGGTTGGTAGGTTTGGCTAAATGAGAGGATTCTGTGGCTCACCTGGCTCAAAGGGGGGCATTCTGAGGTAGCACCTGCTATGGTAGCGATCAGAAAGGTCTGGGCAGGGCTCCTAGGAAGCCAGTCTCAGAATCAGGGGAACAGAGGAGAGTGTGAGTGCCAGGAGCCCAGAGGAGTGTCCCAGGTGAGGAGGTGAGGTGCCCAAACCCACCTGGGATTCAAATCTCAAAGTGCTCAGCATTTCCATAACCGCCCAGCCGCCCAGTCGGCTCCAGTCCCTTTCTCGGGATCACAGCCCTGGGATTGAAAGGATTCACAATTGCCCACCGATAACCCCAAATAATCTTTCTTGAAACCACATATCATTTTCCTCTTAAAGCACCGAAATCTCTAATTAGAGTTTGCTCTGAACGTTTTCTCTTTGAAAAAAAAATTAAAAATGTATAAGCCTTCCTGTATCACATATGTATATTTCATTGCCGCATAATTGGGATCTTTGTCAGTAACTGGGGGTAGCGGGCGACAGCCTTTTAACCGGCAGATGCTAATGTGGAGAGAGATGGTTTCCTTCTCCTTGCTCAACTGTTCCAGCCAGAGCCTAGAGTTCTCCCTAATAAGTATTTATGTCAAAATCCTTTTTGGGGAGTGGGGGGAGAGAGCGCAGCTGTAGCACAGTTGAAAGATGGGGCTCTGATTACAGTACGCCGGCAGAGGGGGGGGATCATTTTTAGAGTGAAACAGTGTTAATCAAGTTAATCACAAAACCCGTGCTATAATTGCTTCTGCTCTCAGACAAAATTTTACTTTTATCTAAATTACTAAAGTGAGGAGAGTGCAATCCACTCTAATTTAGCTTTTGAGCTAAGGAGAAAGCGTGTATGGAAGGTTGGAGAGGTTTTTAAACATCAGGAGAACTCATGCTATGGAATTCAACTCTCCTCCTCTCCTTCCCTCCCTCCCTCCCTCCTGACCTCCATCTTCCTTCAGTCCCTTCCTTCTTTCAAGATTGCTCAGCCCAGGAGTTGAAAGCTCCCAGGTAGTCCTGGGTCCACTCCTTAAGCCCTGTTAACAAGTTGCCTAGCTTCTAACTCCTCAGTTCCCTCATCTGTGAAATGGGGATGATAATGCAACCTACTTCAGGATTATGGGGCAGATGAAATAAATTAACAAGGATGGAGTACTTAGGACAGTGCTTGGTGCAGAAACACACATACACACCACAAAGAAGCATTAGTTGCGGGGCGCCTGGGTGGCTCAGTTGGTTAAGCGACTGCCTTCGGCTCAGGTCATGATCCCGGAGACCTGGGATCGAGCCCCACATCGGGCTCCCTGCTCGGCGGGAGGCCTGCTTCTCCCTCTCTCACTCCCCTTGCTTGTGTTCCCTCTCTGGCTGTGTTTCTCTCTGTCAAATAAATAAATAAAATCTTTTAAAAAAGAAAAAAAAAAGAAGCATTAATTGCTATTCTTACTCCTCAATTTTTCTTTCTTCCTTTGCCACATCTCCTCCTGCCCCTGCTTTCCTTCCCCCTCCTCCTCTCCCCACCCTGTCCCCCTCCTCTCTCCCACCTCCTGCCTCTCCTTGCTTAGCACTCACTGTAGGAAGCATGACCTGCCTTCAGGGAGCTCATACTCCGGTTGCCAATCAGTTTAAACCCGAGGAGGAAAGGGGGCATGGACTCAGGAGGAGATAAAGAAGTTCTGGGGGTTTGGACCAGAAAGGAAGGATCCTTTCTCGCAACTGGGAAATCAAGAAATGCTTCATGGAAAAGGCGGCATTGAATGACACTACAGATGTGGAGTCAGAAAGGTGGGGAACCCAGGACTGGGACCCTTACTCCAGGCAGAAGGACCAGCATCAGCAGAAGCCTGGAGGGGAACGGTGAGGCCCTGGCAGGTGGGACTCAGCTGAGGCATGTCCTGCCGTGTGTGGCCCAAACTCGATTTTCCTCCACATGGGCTTCCTTTCCTCAATCCCAGGACACCCCGGCTGGCTCCCATGAACCACACACAGTCCCACGGCCGTTGGCTGCCGTTCCCCACCCTCTGCTGGCCTCCCTTTTACCCCGCGCCGCAGTGGCCTCTCAGGGTCTTCCAAATTCAGGCTTAGTCCATAGAGAAGCTGATGTCATCCAACTTGCCCGGAAACACAGATTAGAGAAAACACACACAGTCAATTTAACTGGCAATTAAACAGGCTCCCCTATGTAATTAGCGTCAAGACAACTCACAATTACTACAGGGCGCACATTCGCAGCCGAGGCTCCACATTTATATAGAGTGACAATTACTGGGCGCTAATATCTTAACAGGAAGCAGAGAATTTGGGAAGCTGTTTCAAGGAGGCAGCCCATCCTGTCCCTCTGCACTGTAAATAACTCTTTTATAAGCGTAAGTGTAAAATTAAGGAGGGAACGCTTGAAATGATACAGACGGAGAAAAATATTTACTCTGTTGAAAGTAACTGATTGCTCTTTTGAGATGACTGATTTCAGAAGACTAACCAGTTTTACGATGTCAGGAATAACAAATGCCACTGATTGAGGGCCTCCCTGTGCCGGACTCCTTACCATGTTACTGCCTCCAGGGCTCAGTGACTCTCTTAGAGAGGAGAGCTGAGATCAGAGAGGTGAAGCAACTTGCCCAAGCTCACACAGCACACACAGCAAGCAGGAGGACAGAAACCCAGCTCTGGCTCCAAAACTTTTGTGTAAAACCCAGCTAACACACAGCTGCTCTGTGCTACCTGGCAGAGCTCACGGTCAGTGCCAAACACTAGCTAGCCATGGGGACGCCCAGACCCAGAGAGGGCCGGGCTAGCTCAGGAGCGCCCCGAGCCCACATCACTCACTTGACCAAAACAAGAAACATTTGAAAGCACTGAGCACTGCCCTGGGCACACAGTAATTATCCTCCTTCTACTTCCCTTCTAACACTTTAGAAATACCCCTGAAAGGAAGAGAATAGTCCCCTAAATTAAAAACCCGGCAATCTGGGGTGCCTGGGTGGCTCAGTGGGTTAAAACCTCTGCCTTCAACTCAGGTCATGATCTCAGGGTCCTGGGATGGAGGCCCGCGTTGGGCTTTCCACTCAGTGGGAGCCTGCTTCCTCCTCTCTCTCTGCCTGCCTCTCTGCCTACTTGTGATCTCTCTCTGTCAAATAAATAAATAAAATCTTAAAAAAAAAAAAAAGATGGTGGCTACAGCAGTTAGCTAGAGCTGTGTAACAAACCTCAAAACTCAGGCGCTTAAAAAGAATTATTCTTTAGAACTTACCCATCTGCTGGTCAGTGGGGGTTTGGCTGATCTAGGCTGGGCTTGTCTGGGCACCTCTTCTCACTGCAAGTGTGTGACTGGGCTAGGCAGTTCGGTTCTGTGTATCTCCCAGCTCCTAGGACCAGCAGGTTGGCTGGGGGTGGGCTCTTCTCCTGGCAGGGGAGAGGCACAGGAGGATGAGGAGAAATATGCAAGGAACGCCTGGGATTCGCTGAGATAGGACACGTCTACCAGCATGCTATTGGGCAAGTCACATGGTAAGGGTGCGGATGCAGAGAGGAGTGAAGAAATCCTCTGGAAGAGAGGCATTCAGTTTAGCTCAGTGTCATGAAACAACAAATAAGTAGTTTCTTTGTTTAAGATTGGTATTCTAAGGGGTTAGGAGCTAGTGGCTGAAGGGATAGGACAAAGCTTTCATTTCTGCCCTGTCAAATAAGATCATCACAGCCAGCTCACAGAGCTGCTGTGGGATCTAAGTGAGAAAATCCACGTAAATTACCCAGCGCCATTCCTGACTCCGGAATCACTGCCGTCCTAGGACTCGGACCAGCTGGGACTGTCCATCCCGGGAACCTCTCAGTCCCCAGCAAGCCAGGATGGCTGGTCAGCCTGACCCTCCCCATAACCAAATACAAGCCAACCTTCCTCTGCCAGGTGTGTGGGCAGGGGTGGGGGTAGACTCTCCTGTTTAAGCCTGGCACCCACTCTGCAAGGGGCCAGTAGCTCACTGCTGTTGCTGCACATGGGACTCAGGCAGCGCTAGGGACTAGGAACGATGAAAAAGATACCAGTGTTTAATGGACTCTTCCCTCCAGGGGCTGACAACCTAGAGAGAAGGCTGAAGAACACAAGTATAGTAACAACATTGCACAAGGGACAAAGTGGTTCTGGCAAATCCAACTTCCCCAAGGATGGCGAGGTTGGGATTTTTCAAAATTAACATTCATGGTTTTTTTATAGCTACTCTATCTTGATAGCCAAGGTTAAGAGTCTGGCTTTGGAAATTCAAGAAAAACTATGCCTGACAACAGTTTCCTTGACAAAAGGAATTGGACTCAGTTCTCCCACCGGGGGTCTTTTTCTAAATCTATTTCTTTACAAATTGGAAAACCTTTAAATCAACTAGGGGTTGGTGGGGGCTGTTTAACCTCCTGTTCCCTGAAATCTTGGGAAAGAAGAATCTGTGCACAGGATGCTGTGGTTGATGTCAACACTCCCCCATTTACTGAGAAATGGAGACTAAATCAAATTTATCAGTCCTGATCATTCATCTTTGTCCCCATAGCTGGGCCCTTTAATTTTACATTTTCATTGTTTTAAAAAGTTGTGAGTGGACCAATCTATTACTGGGGGCACTGCAAGCAAATGAGTGCTGGGCAAGGAGCCAACTTTGGCCTCAGCTTTGGTGTCTTCTGGAAGAGCCAAGCCTGAAAGCCATGACCAGGCACCATGGGGTGATTTTTGAGAACGTCTTAAAGTGAGCTTGGGAGCTCAGCGCCCCATGACCTTTCCCTTGTGGACCAGATTTCAATTCACTTTTGCTTTAGTGAAGCTAGGTTGTGAGTGCTCACTTCCTGTCCCCTGTTCCCTGCCCCGGACCAGAACTCTGGCCTATTGCTAGAGTCTCCGGGTTCATCCATCATCCAGCAAACTCGCACGGAGCACTCGGTGGCAGAGATAAATAGATCAGCCGTGGAGGGACAACAGAGGACAAAGGCATAAAGGATGGCAAGGCGGTGCCAGCCTTGGGAGGTCCATAGAGGGAGCCATGACATGTGTGAGCAGGGCAAGAATCACGGAAGGCTTCTCAGAGGACGTGGTATTTGCACTGAGCCCAACACGTCCATAGCACCTTCTTGAAAGCAGGCATCACACAGAGGAAAATTGAGCTCTGAATTCCAGGCCTGCTTCTCATAGCTGGGGGGACTTTGGGCAAGTGGTCCCAGCTTTCTGTGCTGTTTCCTCATCTACAAAATGGGGGGTGATGATTATATCTAATTCATGGAGGTACCAGGAGAATTAAATCACATGGCAGGTATTACGCACACAGGAAATTCAATCGTGTATTTAACTATTACATAATCAAGACGAATTTGATGCCGGGCATCGTGCTGGGCAGGGGAGGAGTTCTATGGTGGACAGAGGCAGACCCCGGCCCCACGATGGGTGCACATAACTTCATCCGTGGTATCCATCCAGTACCTGCTGGGGTGGCCAGCATCCCTATCACAGCAGGCCTCCATTTCCCCTGATTTACAGTGGGTGTCACAAGGGCACCTGCGTGGCTCAGTCGTTAAGCATCTGCCTTTGGCTCAGGTCGTGATCCCAGAGTCCTAGGATCGAGCCCCACGTCGGGCTCCCTGCTCGGTGGGAAGCTTGCTTCTCCCACTGCCACTCCCCTTGCCTGTGTTCCCTCTCTCTGTGTCAAATAAATAAAATATATGAAAATGAATAAATAAAATGGGTATCATAATTACTGTAGTGAATATGATAGCAAATATATATATATATATAAATATTTTTGTATCACTGACTTTACTTCCTCCCTTGAGCCCCTGTCAGTCCCCTACACCCTCTTTTTCTGAGGCTCTTTCTAAGTTCCAGGACCCTTGTGTAGTGTTAAGGTGTTCGGGGCACCTGCTGGAACAGCTACCAGTTCACTCCATCCTCAGCTGCAGCCCCAAGCCAACGACCACCAAGTCCCCTCCATGTCCCCTCTATGGGTACCCTTAAGGGGCTACTTTTTTTTTTTTAAGATTTTATTTATTTATTTGACAGAGAGAAACACAGCCAGAGAGGGAACACAAGCAGGGGGAGTGAGAGAGGGAGAAGCAGGCTCCATGCCGAGCAAGGAGCCCGACGTGGGATTCGATCCCAGGACTCAGTTGTTGAACTGAGCCGCCCAGGCACAGGGACCACTTCTTCTGTGCCACCTCTGGCATACCTGGCTGGGTACAGGGGCCTCGGAGAGAAAGTTGGGGCTCTGCCTGCTCTCTGGCCTCTAAACAGCCCTCTTACACTCCCCCTGGGATGTGAAGCCCAGAACCCACTGGTTTGTGTTCCACACATTTCAGGGGTTTTCTCGCCACCCTTCCTTATTTCTCCATTTCAGCCTCAACCTCTGATGTTGACCTCATTACTCGCCAAGGGGTCCATACCCCACAGAACACTAGCCTGGGGGACTGAAGTAAGGGAAAGGTCAAGTGGTAAATGGAAATACTATTCTAAAATACTCATTTCTGTTGCAAATATTGTCCCATCTAAACAAAATAAGCTGTCTGGGGGCGCCCGGGTGACTCAGTCGGTTAAGCATCTGCCTTTGGGCTCAGGTCATGATCCTGGACTCCCAGGATTGAGTCCTGCATTGGGCTCCCCGCTCAGCAGGGAGTCAGCTTCTTCCTCTGACCCTCTTCCTTCTCCTGCTTTCTCTCTCTCTCTCTCTCTCTCTCTCTCTCTCTCTCTCTCAAATAAATAAATAAATAAATAAATAAATAAATAAATAAATAAAATCTTTAAAAATAAAACAGATTAGCTGTCTGTGATCACAGGCCCATATCCTGGCCACGATGCCATGGGGCAGGGATGGAAGAGGAACACCTCTCATGGCTGTCCACAAGTTCAGTGGATTAACAAATTAGGATGGGCATGAGGTTATGCTTCTGTGCTTTTAAGAAAATTAAGACTTGGCTCTCGGGCCACCCAGCTGACTTGAGGAGATGATCAGGCCTTGATTTAGAGCAGGTCAGAGAGAAACATGGCCCATTCATATGTCCCCAATTTTCTGGCTCTCCCATCAAGCGGGACCTCCACACTGAGACTGGACCAAGAAGGGGGCATTATCCAGTCCAGAAGTGATAGGAACGGTGTGAAAGGAACATAATGTGCAAGTGCCCTGAGTCAGGGAAGAGTTTAGAGAGACAGAGAATATAGTCCAGAGTGGTAGGAAGGGACAAGGAAGAGGCTGGAGAGCTAGTCTGGGACTGAACCACACTGCCTGTAGGCCTCTGTCAGGACCTGGGATCTTATCCCAAGAGCAATGGGAGTCATTAAAGATTTTCAAGTAGAGGACAATAAGGTCCACCTGAGAGGTGCTCTTTGTCTTCGAGGTACCTCTCCTGGGGAAGAGGATGGAGTCCATGGAGAACAGTCCCTGGATCCCTGCCTGACTTTTAGCCAGCTCTCCCATACACTCTGGACAGGGAAACTAAGGCAGTCCCTGGTGGACAGCAGCCAAAGGGCATTCAGGTGGGTCAGGAGATCTGGAGAACCTGGGGCCCCCAGCTTCTCCCCTGCCTCCCTCCCCTCCCCCCACATCACTGGGCCCAGGAATTGAGCTGTGGCATCTGCCTGCGCATAGTGAGCTCCTGTAATTAAAGGTCTGTTAATGTTTCCGCTGGAAAGGCAATTTTCTGAGGGCATCTGGGGTTTCTTCATTTCTTTCCTGGGTATAAAGGAGACCGGGCAGGGTGTACTGATCGTGCATGCGAGACAGGTCTTGAGGTCGTTATGCGAGTGTTAATGTTCCATTACAATATACAGTAATGAATTGGGACTTTCAGAGTAATAGCAGTTTGTGCTATTGGCCAAAATGAGTGTATTCATCTTAATTTTTAACATCTATTGCCTTGGAGAAGCTTTTATAATTAAATGTTTGGTTGCACCAGCAAATAAGAGAAAGGAGGTTTCCTTCACTGGATAGGAAGGACTTTCCTAACTTCATTCAGCAAGAATCCTGGCCCTGTCTCCTTCCCCACTGATGTAGCAAGAGTAAGGTTTCAGTCCATCATAACGGGAACTTTATGATGACGACAACCATCTGGTAATGGACTAAACTACTTTTTGAGGTAATGAGTCCCACATTGCTGGTGGTATTCAAGCCTCACTTGTAAACTGCTGAGCTATAAAAGGGATTCCAACATTGGAGCAGGGATTAGTATTTTCAAGGTACAGAGATTTGTGTATGGGACCTGCACGGGAATATCTTTAAGCAAGAGTGACAAGGAAGGTTATAAAGGGAATTTATCACCAATTTACCTCCCTGCTAGCAGAAAATGCACTCCTCTCAGATGACTCATC
Organism: Spilogale gracilis; assembly: GCA_004023965.1. Taxonomy (NCBI): domain Eukaryota; kingdom Metazoa; phylum Chordata; class Mammalia; order Carnivora; family Mephitidae; genus Spilogale; species Spilogale gracilis. The sequence goes on along the minus strand of PITA01011795.1, from coordinate 14,640 downwards.
CACTCTGCTCTTTTCTGGTCACTCATTCCTGCAGGCCTGGTGATGTGGTGGGCTCTTCTAAGTCACGGCACACGCTTCGCGCTGAATCTTCTCGAATGTAATTCTAAACTTCAGACTTGTCTCTTCTCTGATGTGCCTTCTTAAAGAGAGTGGTCAGGAGAGTGAGGGAGGACTCCGGGGAGTAAGACCCTTCTGTGTCTAGGACAAGGAGTGACCTTGTCACAGGACTAGCATCTCCACCTACTTCTACACCTCAGGAACCAGATTCCAGCCAATGGTGAGGGGTGGGGGGTGGAGCTACTTCAAGAGTTTCTAGAACTCCCCAAAGAAAGTTTAGGACTTTCGGTGGCTTGCTGGCTGTGTGTATAAACTGGAAGGGAAAGTGGGATTTCGTTTGGGGAAAAATTTCCGTGACTTCATGCTGATCTTTGTTTTGTTCAAGGGGCCCCAGGGCCACCATGGGCATCCCTGTCCCTCGTCCAATATATCCTCCCGGAGGGCGGCAGGTGGCAGGCCCTGTCCTTGAGCGCTCTGCCGGGTTGCCTTCCTGTCTCTCTCCCTACACACTGTCTCCTCCGCCCTCCGCGTGCCCAGCGGCCCAGCTCAGTGCCCGCCTGGCAGGTGCGGAGCGAAACGTCAACAGAGGCCAGGGCCCTTTTAAAATCACCCCTTCCTGCCTCCTGAAGTCAGTGAAATCTTGCAGCCCCTTCTCCCTTGTTCTCTCTTCCCCTTTGATGGGCATCCAACACTGCACCCAAACCGTAATGCCTGGTGTTTTCTCCATACTCTCTAGCTGACAGAACTCTTTTGTACTCCTCATTTGCTCTGACCTGCCCGTTATCAGGTGAGGAAACTGAGGCACAGAGTCTCCAGGGCAATAGATGGGGGAGAGAGACCGCAAGCCTGGTCCTCTGATCCCAAGCTCCGGGCCCTGGTGATAAGGCATCTACAGGTCCCGCCATTTCCAGGACGCCTCGCTAGAAGACGTCTGCCTCCGAGGGACCCTCCCCTCTTTTCTGGCTGGCGCAGACCAAGCACACATTGGCTCCAGCCTCCCCCTTCTGATGTCCTCATAACTGCTCCAGGACTTGTTCGTAAGGGCTTTTCCTTGGTAGGCAATTACCTGAGTTCATATGGTTAATTGAAATATTCCTTTTCCTAGAGTTTTAATTCATCCAGCGTAGTTTCAGGAGCCACAGATAATAAGACCTAATTTATAATTAGGGCTTATCAAGAATCAGCTAATTTCTAGACCCCTCATTCCCAAGGAGGGACCTTTCAGGGTGGGGGCTTCTCTACTCCTTCCAGGGAGTTGCTACCCACAAAGCTCAGAGAGGCACCAGGGAGGGAGGAGGGCTAATTGGGAGCTGGCCCTCCGTCTTGGACCATTTATTAATTGGATTATGGGAAATCTCAGGCCCCAGGCAAATCCCAAGGAGGCACGCCTGCTTCCCTTGGTTTACTGGGAGACTATTAGGCACAAAGACATGAGACCTAGGCTCCACTCAGTCTTTCAGGAGATGAGAGTCTCTAAGTAAGTCACCGAACCCTTGTAGCCTCAGTTTCCCCATCTATACAATGGCAAGCATCCTCTGCCCCCCTGGCCCCTGGAGCTCCCCTGGGAATTTCATAAGGTGATAGGCAGAGGCATTTCAAGAGTTGTCCTGATTTCTTCTGGGGCCTCTGTCTCCAAGGTGACCTGAAAAACAACCAGAAAAAGGTGTCAGATCCCAAGAAACTGTGCGTCAGAGAGACTGAGCCTGGGCAAGACCCCACAGGTGGGCAGATTTGGGGTCTGCCTTTGACCCCAGCTGTCCTGGTGCCTGGTCCTCTGAGCGCTTCCTCACACTTGTGTGTCTCAGAGGTCTTGAACTCCAGTCTCCCTGTTGCTTATCTACTGCAAGCTCCACTTCTCCCTGGAAGCCACTCAAACCCACCTAACCAGCTTCAGTGTCTGGAAAGGGCAATGCAGAGAGGGTGGAGTGAATACAACTTTGGAATCATATAAGCCAGCTTCAAACCCACACTCTGCCCTTTACTAGCTATTTAAGTCAGGATTCTTTTCACCAAAAGAATGTGACATAAGAAAAAAAAGCCAACTGAAATTATCTTAAGCTAAAAAAAATTAATTAGCTAATGTATCTAAAAACCTAAAGGAGGGCGCCTGGGTGGCTCAGTGGGTTAAAGCCTCTGCCTTCAGCTCAGGTCATGATCTCAGTGTTCTGGGATGGAGGCCCGCATTGGGCTCTCTGCTCAGCAGGGAGCCTGCTTCCTCCTCTCTCTCTGCCTGCCTCTCTTCCTACATGTGATCTCTCTCTGTCAAATAAATAAATAAAATCTTAAAAAAAAAAAAGAGTCAGACACTTTAAAACCTAAAGGAATGGGCTTTAGATGTGGCTGGATCCAGGTGCTCAATGATGATGACAGAACTCTCTTTTTCTCCCCAACTCTTAGCTGGTGATTTCCACTATAGTGACTTCATTCCCCAGCAGGGTTTCACCAGTGATGGGAAAAGATGGCCATAGCCCATCCCTAGGGTGTGCTAGAATGTGCCTCAGATACAGACTGAGCAGGATTTCCATGCAGCCAAGAAAAGTGGTTTTGCAAAGAAAACAAGATTGGGAGCTTAAAAAACCATGTAATCTTAAATCAGTCACTCATACCACCTGGGCTTCTGTTTCCTCATCTGTAAAATAGTCTCAATAACAATGTTGTAGGATTAATGTACACGATTAATATATAAAAATCAAGTGCATTTCTGTATACTAGCAAAAAAAACCCAAAAAGAAAATCAGGAAAACAATTTCACTTATAATAGCTTTAAAAAGAATAAAATAGGGACGCCTGGGTGGCTCAGTCAGTTAAGTGTCTGCCTTCTGCTCAGGTCACAACCCCATGGTCCTTGGATGGAGTCCTATACGGGGCTCTTTAACCAGCAGGGAGCCTGTTTCGCCCTCTGCCTGCTGCTCTCCCTGCTTGTGCCCTCTGACAAATAAATACACAAAATCTCTTAAAAAAAAAGAATAAAATACTTAGGAATACATTTAACAAAAGAAGTACAAGACCTGTACACTAAAAACTGCAAAACATTTTTGAAAGAAATTTAAGAAGACCTAAGTAAATGTAGACATCCTGTGTTCATGGAAGACTTAATATTGATAAGATGGTAATACTCATCAATTGAGCTACCTAGTTAATGCAAAACCCCAAGGCCTTTTCTTCAGAAATTGGCAGGCCAACCCGTAAACTCATATAGAGATGCAAGGAACTCAGAATAGCCAAAACAATCTGGAAAAAGAAGAATGAAGTCAGAGAGCTCACAACTTCAACTACAACTTTCCAATGTCAAAACTTTCTACAAGCTACAGTACCTGGCATAAGGAGAATATAAATATGAATTAATAGCACTGAACTGAGAGTGCAGAAATAAATTCATACACTATGGCCAAATGATATTTCAACAAAGGTGCCAAGACAAGAAATGGGGCAAGAAGAGTCTTTGGATGAACGGCATTGGGACAACTGGCCATCCACATGTGAAAAAATGATGTTGGACCCCCTACCTCACAAATTATTCAAACAATAACTGAAAACAAATCATAGATCTAAATGTATAAGCTAAAACTCTAAAGCTCTTCGGAGAAAACACAAATGTAAGTCTTCATAACCTTGAATCAGGCATAATTTCGTAGATATGGCATCAAAAACATCAGTGAAGAAAGGAAAATAATTTGGATTTCATCAAAATTAAAAACTTTGTGCTTCAAAGAACATCATCAAGAAAGTTACAGAGAAAAGGAACTGTGTGCAAATCACACATCTGATAAGGTAATGTGTAGAAATCTTACAGTTCAACAAGAAAAAGAGACATAACCCAATTAAAATTGGATTTTTTAAATCAGATATCAAAAAGTTTGAAATACACATTTCTTAAATGCCCACATCCTCAAAAGAGGACATGCCAATGGCCAATAAGTCCGTAGTGAGATGCTCAACACATGATTGGTCATTAGAGAAATGCAAATCAAAAGCACAATGAGATCCCATTTCATATCCTCTAGGGTTGCTACAATAAAAAAGAGGGATGCTAACAAGCATTGTTGAAGACCTGAAGGAATAGGAGACTTCCCATATTGCTGGTGGGGGAATGATGGTGCAGTTCCTTGGGTTCTCCAAAACTGAAACACAGAGTGACCATATGACCTTGAACTCGCACCCTCAGCATTTCTACTCCCAAGTTCAAGAGAATTGAAAGCAGAGGTCCACACAAAAACATGTTTGTAAATATTCATAGCGGCATTAGTCATAACAGGCAAAAAAGTGGAAACTGAGCCAATGTCTATCGACTGGAAGTTGGATCAATGAGATGTGTTATATCCGTGCTATTGAATGTTATTCACCCATAAAAAGGAATGAAGTACTGACACACGCCACCACATGGGTGAACTTTGAAAACATCATGTTTAGGGAAAGACATCCATCGCTAATGGTCATATATGGTATGATTCCCTTTAAATGAAATGTCTGGATTTCAGAGCTGCACATAGACAGAGCATGGATTAGTGATGGCCCAGGGCTAGGGGGAGGGGCAGTGGGGAGTGGCAATGGGTGTGGGATTTTTCTTTTCTCTCTCTTTTTTAAGATTTTATCTATTTGACAGGAGAGAGAGAAAGAAAGAGCGCACACGGGTGGGCACAACCAGGGGCAGCGGAGGAGGAAAAAGTAGGCTTCGCACTGAGCAGGGAGTCCAACACGGGGTTCCATTCCTGAACCTTGAGATCATGACCTGAGCTGAAGGCAGACCCCCAACCTACTGAGCCACCCAGGTGCCCCAGGGTATGGGATTTCTTTGTGGGGTGCTGAAAGGTTCTGAATGTAGGCATGGAGGTTTGCACAACTTGATGAATGTACTAAAGCCACTGACCTGTCTTCTTCAAAAAGGTGACTTGATGGTGGAATGGTTAATGACTAGGACACAGGGTGCCCAGGTAATAAGAAACATCATTCTGGTTTATCTGTGAGGGTGTTTCTGGAGGAGATTAGCATTTAAATGCATCATCCCACCCATAGAGGGTCTGGATAGAACAAAAAGGCGGAAGAAGGCTGAATCCTCTCTCTGCCTGACCTCTCGAGCTAAGACATCCATCTCCCCCTGCCCGTGAACCACGACTTAACACTATTGGTGCTCCTGGTCCTCAGGTCTTCAGAATGGGACTGGAAGCCATCACTGGCCCTCCCCACTCTGCAGCTTATAACTAGCAGATGGTGAGACTTAGCCTCCATAATCATGGGAGCCAATTCCTTATAATAAATCTCTTTTTTTATATTTCTCTTAGAAATATATATTTATATGTATGTTATATGTATATATAGAGATATATATATCTATATACATATAATATATAATATATATATATATATATATATCTAGATATCTAGATATCTATCTCTATATATATTCTATTGGTTCCATTTCTCTGGAGACCCCTGACTAGTACAGATGGTATGTGAATTAGCCCTCAATAAAGCTGTGATTTTAAAATCGGGTATCAGATCACCCACGGTACTGGGTAATTGTGGAGAAGAAATGACTCCTTGTATGTAAAGCTCCCAGCCCAGGGCTAGGCCCCCAGTAAGTGCAAAGTGGTCATTTTCTTTCCTTTCCCCTCACCAACCCCCTTAAACAATTCCACCCTAGCTCCTAAGGTAGAACTTCAAGGCTTTCCACAGAGGAGGCTGTGCTATATGCCTGGCTACTCATGGAGCAGCCAAGATGGCTATTAAGATGGCTGGGCTGGTCTTCCCTGATATTAATGAGTAAGATATTTATTTTCCTAAGAATGCATCAACCTCTCTCGCCATCCCGGGAACATAGGGGAAGGCCGATGCAGCTCTATTAATCCAAGCAGGCCTCACAGCCACTTTGATTCAAAGATTTCATTCTGGTCCGTTTCCATGGGGGGGATGGTTTATTAGTTGGCGATGACAGGCTAAGTGAACTCAGGTACTGAGTGTTTTTGGCTAAGGATGACGATGAGGCTATTTTAAGTCACTGGAGTTCAAGGGTACCTGCCTCAGCGCTTTTGTTTAAATTGATTTGTAGTCCCGCTCTCTTGACCTTGCTGCATATAATAGTTCCAAGGGGGAAAAATAGAAGAGGGTAATTCTAGACAAGGGAGCAGATGTGTCCCAGCCTGTCCGCCCCTCCTGCACAGCGGGACGCCCACCATCCCGCTGACCTTGAGTGTGAGACCAGAGAGGGCGAGGATTGCCCAAGGTTACAAAATGAGGGAGAAAGCTGGGGGTTTTTTTGTTTTTTTTTTTTGTTTTTTGTTTTTTTTAAAGATTTTATTTATTTGACAGAGAGAAACACAGCAAGAGAGGGAACACAAGCAGGGGGAGTGAGAGAGGGAGAAGCAGGCTTCCTGCTGAGCAGGGAGCCTGATGTAGGACTCGATCCCGGGTCTCCAGGATCATGACCTGAGCAGAAGGCAGTCACCCAGCCAACTGAGCCACCCAGGTGCCCCGAAAGCTGGGGTTTTAATCCAGGTCGGTGTAACTCAAAGTCCTCTTTTCAAGTCTTATAAAAATATTTAATATTTATTAAGTGCCTATCACAGTCCAGTTACTCTCTAATGCTTTATCTACATTAGCTCCTTTTAGTCATACAACAGCCAGTGAGATAAAGTTCTATCAGTGTCCCGATTTTACAGATGAAGAAACTGAGTAGTTGGTCCAAAGTCACATGGCAAGTAAAAATGGCAGAGATGGGATCTGAACCCAGGGACTATGCCACGAGAACCCACTTCTTAGCCATCATACTATACCAGCTATGTTGGTTTATTACATTGTGAAAAAAAAAAAAAAGAAATCGGACCCTGCTGGGGTCTAAGCTGGACAGCTGTCTACATGGACCAAATTAACCTGGAAATTTTCATATCCCCAAACCACCTCAAACAGGATGAAACCAGATGACGTTGCTTTGGAAGCACTCTGGCTAAGTTCTGGTAGTGCACAAAGCAAGACAGGCTAGCCAGGATGAAACAGTGTTTCCTGGCACTCACTGTCCAAATAAGCTGTCCTGTCCTCCCCTCTGATCGGTCAGAAATCTGCACCCTTGCACCACCTGCTGGGGGTCCTTACCCACTATGGACAGCAGGAGCACTGAACTGGAAAAGCAGGGCATCCCTGTGCAAATCCTGTGTATCCTTAGGCCAGTCACTTAACCTCTCTGACCCTCACCTCTCTGACCCCCAGATTCCTCGGTAAGGTAAATACAAGGATATCAGCTTTTCTCATAAGGTTGCTTTGAGGATTCAGTGAACATGTGTGACATGGATGGGTTTTGGAAAGGACCAAGTATTTAAGGAGTTACTCTTCCAAGGTAGAGCCCTCAGGGGTGTAATGAGAGGGAGCGACCGGTAGGTGGCAGTGCTTCAAAGCGCCCTGGGATGCCTGAAGGAACTTCCTATTAACCTTTCCTACCTCTCCAAGCAAATGGAAGCCCCCACCCCCACCCCATGCACACATCCAGAAAGGGAGAAGTGAAGCCCAGACAGTAGAAGTGCAGAAATGGCAGAACGAGGATCATACCCCAGGCCGAAGTGGTCTCTATCATCTATCCTTCAGCCCCTGTTTATTAGATTCGTAGTGGGTACAAATGCTATATGCTTTGCCATGAAATGCATAGTTCCAGCCTGGGCCATTCCCAGACCGGTCCAACTTCCCTGTCCGCCACCTCCCACTGCTTTCCAGGCCGTGCTCACTGGGTGACTACTCACCCAGCCTAGACTGGATTCCGGACAGGAAGAGGCGATCGAAGGCACTCCAGATCCACTAGAGGCCAGGAGATGTGGCGCCGGCCTGTTTCACTGCAGTTGGCTCTGTGACCCTGGCCGACACCATCACCAGTAGGTCATGAAATCCCTTTCGTGGGTGGGTGTTTAGAAGAAAATAATTTTAAAAATTCTAGCATATATCTGTCATAGTACAGCTAAACATTTTATTAATTGTTCCAATTTTATATCCACAAACACACAGGCGCATGGGTCTGCTACCCCAAACGCCTTATGTAAAAGGGGTCTCATCTCAAGCATCACAGTCTGTAGGCTCTCAGAAGCCCATCAAGGGGGATTCCAACTCCGTATTCCGCAATCCGGTAGCTCCTGCCCTTTGCCCCAGGCTGCCCAGGCCCCGCGACCCGGGCAGATTTCCACGTGGGCCATTGGCTTCCCCAGCGGCTGGAAGACCCGGTAACCGCCGGCCTTCCATTACTTAATAGTCGTCGAGTCCACGCCAGGTCATTTTATCCAGAATGCAGTGTCATTTGGTTGACAGTACCCCACCTACAGATGAGAAGGTGGAGGCTCAGGGAGGTGACGCAGCCTGCGGGGGTGGGGGTGGGGGGGTGAGGCTCGCACACGCGCGAGCCCCGCCCTGACACATCCCTGTGCCTGGAGCGCCGGGCAGTCGTCCCCTTCTCCCAACAAAAGTGACAACCGCTTACCAGCGCTTCCATTTCTCTTCTTAGGAGTCACTTTTATTTTCTCTCTCACTCTCAAGTTTGATTGAATTTACTCTTAATGAATCCAACTTTGTCATTTAGGGGATGTTGGAGCAATAAGACCTGACAAGGCGTGAGTGATGATGCAATCAGCTGCTCCCCGAGCCCTGGCGGGCGCGGCCTGGTGCGGGGAGCCATCCCCCGCTCCTTCCTCCGAGTGGTGGCTGCCCGGCTCAGGCGCCAGGCAGGCGACCTGACGCCCGGGAGATGCGGGCGCGGGAGAGGGGCTCGGCGAGGCGGGAGAAGGGGTGCCCGCTGTGCCACTGACCTGCTTGCTCCGTGCCCTTGAGGCGAGTCACTTAACTCCCTGGTCCTCTGTACCCGCCCCCCCCACGTCTGTAAAGCGGGACAGTGGTCCAAGGATGTTGCTTTGTAAGGTGTAAGGACGGGGGCTCAGGCTCTTATCTGAGTTTCAGCGGTGGTTGTTTGGCAGCAAGTTCAGCGACTTGGAAGACCGTCACCTGTCGTTTCACTCACGGTGCTGAAGGGCAGCTCCACCACCCAGCACCGCCCCGCCCCAGCGCTCAGCGGCCAGAGGACCCCGGCGGGAAGGGAGGGTCAGAATCTTAGATAAGAGAACAAAATGAGAAATCAAAATTTTATGACAGCGTGATCCCACTTTTGTTAGGGAAAACAGTATAGGCACAGGGGAAACTGGCAGGGAGAAAACACCCAAAATGTTCAGGCAGGGGTAGAACCTTGTGGATTTCCTCCTCCCTCTCCTTCTTCCTGCACCTCTCCTCCTCCGCCTTTTTTTTCCTTTATTTTTTTTATCTGAAATTTTAGACCTCTTATTTATTTACTTTTTTAGTGAAATAAAGCACATACAGACTAAGTGAAGAAATATTTATAAAGTGAACCACCTTCACAGCCACCCCTAAGCCCTCTGTTCATGCTCCACAAACCATTCTGGCTTTTGACAGGTAGCTGTTTCTGTTTTTATTTTTCATTGTTCTACTTCTGGAGCAGACACCCCAAAATAATAGCCAGTTTTTTTCCTTATTTTTGAAATGTATAATAAATGGAATCATACCATATGTATTTTGGGGTAAATCGAGATTATGTCTCTAAAATGTATCCTTCTTTGCATGTGGCTACAGTTAGTGTATTTTTATGCTGGGCGGTAGTAAATTTTGTGTCTGTATTACAATTCACCTACCTGTTCTAATGCTGGTGGACATCTGGGCTGTCTTCTCTGTGTTTCTATGTTTTCTATACTGAACATGTCACAGGTGGAGGGCCTGGTGCATAGTAGGTGTTCAACTAAAATTTTTGAACAAACGCATGAAGAGTGATAAGTCATTTTTTCTTTCCACTAAAGAAAAGTTCCGGTGGGAAGGATTGTGACTATGAACAAAGATGGATCAAAGGGAGAATTTTCCAGATTTGTAGATTTTCCCTGGAGCTCAGGGGAAACATATGGGATTAAAACAGAAGATTGGTGGGCGTCATCTCCATTACCTAGAAAAGCCTCAAGCATATTTGGGCGTTCCATTTAAAACATGAATAGAGCAATATCGAAAATGAAGAAAAATTTCCACAATCATTGCATTACACGTATAAGTGGAGAAAATTAAAATTTACAGAAAGCATTGCGGCCAAGTGAGCAAAGCAGTTAACTGAGAGTCAGAGGAGCTGAGTTTAACTCTTAGCAACTGTCATCAATGAGTGCTGTGGCCTTGAATAGTCATTCTAACATCTTGGAACCTTCATTTCCTCATCTGTACAATGGGTTGGTCAAGCAAGATGGCACAAGCGATTGAGTTTTATAAAGGTTGACACAAATGCCAGGGCTTTCGTATGAAATGACAGGACAGGAAGCAGATCTTTTAGGTCTGTCTTCTGACCTAGAACAGCCATGTCCCTACTGCCTACCCACACTACACCCAGCTCAGGGTGCAGAGGATACGGAACTGAGGAGACCCATCCTGCCTGTAAAATGGAAGGAGAGACCAATTTGAAGTAAAAGTCACCCTGTTATTATGCGGCATCTGCCTTAAGTAGGAAGGCTGGGGGCAGAGGTGGGAACTGGTGACTCCTGGGTGATGCCAGCTGCCCTGCCCTCCCCATGAGGGAAGGGACTCCAGCTCTGTCGGGCACCTCGCAGACACTTCATTTGGAAAGAAAGAATGAAAGTGGCAATATTTTAAAACCAGATTTTGGAAGAACTTCCCTCTTCTCCCTTTTTTGGGGGTATATCTTTTCAAAAAATTGGCAATGTTCTTTGAGTCCTCCTGACATCCCACTGAGGTCAGGAAGACCATGTCACAGCCAGGCATCAGAGCAGTGTTCTTGACCATTTTGGGGGTCTGTTGACGTCTTTGACAGTCTGGGGGTGCCCATGGATTCCTTCTCAGAATAATGTTTTTAAATAGCAATAATGTACATATATTTAAGTGCATATGATTTTTTGATGAAAATATTTCATAAAATAGCAAAGAAAATCAATTATACTGAAATATCATTTTCAGCATATTAAAAGAACAAATAGGGAAAAGAGCAATAGATGTGTTGCCTTGTTAATGTATTAAATAATAAGCTCTAGTGACAGGTCTAATAGCTAACATAACTCTGAAATAAGGATGACCCTAAATGATATTTCGAGATGTCTGCTGCAACTGTATTGTGATAGAAGTCCGTCCGTGATTTTTACTAGTGGTGCATCATTGTACTGCAAATGTGACTGTGGTTTGTTGCCTACATTCACAGGGGAGGAAATGATGTATTTCTGTTACAAAGTTAGTGAAAGTAAAGAAAAATATAGTTTTCCCCCATTCAAATTTACAAACCTCCTCAATTCTAACTGTACACTCCAGCTAAGCAACCCCCCTCCACAGGTGTTGGAAACTGTTTTTCTTTTTTTTAAGATTTTGTTTATTTATTTGGCAAAGAAAGAGATCACAAGTAGGCAGAGAGGCAGGCAGAGAGAGAGAGGAGGAAGCAGGCTCCCTGCCAAGCAGAGAGCCCGATGCGGGCCTCGATCCCAGGACCCTGAGATCATGACCTGAGCCAAAGGCAGAGCTCTGAGCCACCCAGGTGCCCCTAAAATAAATTTTTTAAAGAATTATGTACAGTGGGGTTCCTGGGTGGCTCAGTGGGTTAAAGCCTCTGCCTTCGGCTCAGGTCATGATCGCAGGGTCCTGGGATGGAGGACCCTGTCTGACTCTCTGCTCAGCAGGGAGCCTGCTTCCTCTTCTTTCTCTGCCTGCCTCTCTGCCTACCTGTGACCTCTCTCTCTGTCAAATAAATAATCAAAATCTTTCAAAAAAGTTATTTTAAATTATCAATTAAACAGACAATAGGTGACAAAAATATAAAATAATCCAACTGTTAAGAAGAAATATGTTAGATCAGCAAACAAGGAAAACTCTAAGAGAATGAGAAATGTATTAAAGAATGAGCCACCTCGTCCCTGAACAGGACATTTGTACCAACCTTGAAGTCTCTAGAGAAATCTATCCAAATTTCACAGGAGAGTGCATTTCCATGTTACATAAATTATTCTTTAACATTGGAAAAATATTTTTAAAAAACTGCTAATTCATTTTGCAAGGCAAATGCAGTCCTGATTTTAAGCTACAATATGGAATTTTTTTTTTAAAGGAAACAGGATCCAATATCATTTGAGACTACAGTCCCAGCAAATAGTGTTCAGCAGCACATTAAGGGACTAAAACACCATAACCACAAAGGGTTTCTCCAGCAATGCAAAGAAAGTTCAGCAGAAGGGTATCTATTAATACAACATCAGATCAATAGATTAAATAATATGAACCATATGCTCATCCTAATGGATGCCAAAAAATGCATTTCAATAGATGTCAAAACATTTTTAAAAATAGGAAGAGAATGACACTTCCTTAACATAATAAGGGTTTATTTAAAACCAAGCCAGCATCCTTTTTAATGAAAAAAACATTAGAGATCTTCCCATTAGAAAAGGGAATAAAATAAGTAAGTTCTGTATCACCATTATTATTTAATATCCTGTTGATAAATCTGGCTGATGTAATAAGACATGAAAAAGAAACCATAAGAATAGTTATTAGAAAGATAGAAAGCTTCATTTGCACGTGATGTAATTATAGCCTTTAAAAATCTGATGTTCTCACCTAAACTACCATTAGCAGTAATACAAAAGTTCGATAACTGGCTAGCAATGGATACACGATAAGTATTTTAAAAATCAATAACTTTCATAACTAAATGCAAAGACAAGACAGGAAACAAAGAATGAGATCCAACTCATAATCAAATATAACTAATTAAATACCCAGATATAAACATGGGACACAAAAAATTTTAAAATTTTCCTGGAAAGCATAGTAGAAAATCTGAATAATAGAAAAATACCACATTTCTCAACAAAAAGTATAAATACTCTGATTTTCTGAGTTAGTCATTCAAGATAACCTCAGAATAGTACAAAAGAATTTCTTTTTTTTTAATTTTTTTATTTTTATTTTTATTTTTTTTTAAATTTTATTTATTTATTTGACAGAGAGAAACACAGCCAGAGAGGGAATACAAGCAGGGGGAGTGAGAGAGGGAGAAGCAGGCTTCCCGCCAGAGCAGGGAGCCCGATGTGACACTCGATACCCGGTCTCCGGGATCATGACCTGAGCCGAAGGCAGTCGCCTAAAACTGAGCCATCCAGGCGCCCCACAAAAGAATTTCTTACAGAATGTGGTAACATGCATTTAAAAATAATTTTGAGGGGCACCTGGATGGCACCAAGGTGGCACCTTGGTTGAGCATCCAACTCTTGATTTCAGCTCAGATCATGATCTCAGTGTCATGAGGTCGAGCCAGGGGTCAGAGTCAAATAAATAAATAAAATCTTAATAAAATAAATAAGTCACTAATAAATAATAACTGAAATAAAGTAGTACTAGAGCAAAGTATATCTATAACTTGATAAAGCCAAAGTTCTAAAAGCAGACTATGATAAAAGAGAATTTAGCATATAAAAAAGATGTCACAAAATGATAGGGAAAGGAAACACCATGGAATGAAGGGGTTAGACACTAGCCAAGCAAGGAAATTAGTTTGCATGTACACCTAAAAATAAAGTCCAGATTTAGAAGGGATCAATAAAAAAATATAGAAGACCCAGTGAAATATACAACGTTAAGTTTATCCTACCTAAGAAATAATAATAATAGACCAAGATAGAAGAAATAGAGATTCAAAGAGGACAAAAATGATAGAGTAAGATATATCACAATGCTAAATGTATGCAAACACAAACTAAAAGAAAAAGAAAAGGAATATATTAAGGAGAAGATTACTATCAAATGGGCTCTTCGCTATTTTTAAAAACTTGATATATTTTTTTTTAGATTTTTTTTTAATTTATTTGACAGAGAGAAACACAGCCAGAGAGGGAACACAAGCAGGAGGAGTGAGAGAGGGAGAAGCAGGTTTCCTGCCAAGCAGGGAGCCCCATGTGGGGCTCGGTCCCAGGTCTCTGGGATCATGACCTCAGCCAAAGGCAGTCGCCCAACCGAGCCACCCAAGCGCCCCAAAAACTTGATGTTTTTGAGAATCTGAAGAAATGTAGGACCTTTTCATATTAAAAAATGTGATTTTTTAAAAAAAATGTGATGTTTTTGACAATCTAAAGAAACTTGGGACCTTTCCACATATATATGTAGACATACCCACACATACGTACAAAGATACCCAGGGACACACACATTCACATTGACACGTGCAGACCTACACATACATAGACACAGAGGCACATAAATGGTAGGTATAAACTTGTATGGGGCTGGTGGACTTTCTAAGGCTCCCTGTGGCCCCAAGATTAAGAATACCTCATGTAGACAGAATAGAGTACATTAAAATATGTAAGAACACCCCAAAGCCAAATAAACGAGCAGATGACACAACCAAATAATCCACTGGAAAGGAGATAGAAGTAGTAAACTCAAGGACAAATGATCAGTAGGCATAAAATATGGTCCAGTTTTTGTCTACTATATTATCAAATTGGTATGAAACTGATTTTTATTTTTTTTTATTTTATTTATTTATTTATTTATTTTTTTATTGTTACTAAATTTTTTTTT